>PVIU01000877.1:0-257296 GCA_004026605.1 Ondatra zibethicus
CTATGAACTTGCCTCTTAACACTGCTTTCATTGTGTCCCATAGATTTGGGTATGTTGTGTGGTCATTTTCATTGAAGTTTAGGAAGTCTTTAATTTCTCTCTTTATTTCTTCTTTGACCCATTGATGATTCAGATGAGCACTGTTTAATTTCCATGTGTTTGTGGGCTTTCTGGAATTAGTATTGCTGTTGAATTCTAGCTTTAAAGCATGGTGATCTGATAAGGTACATTGGGTTATTCCAATTTTTTTGTATTTGTTGAGGCTTGCATAACCTGTATTATTATGGCTATGAGAGTATCCCCTGGAGCCTCTCACCTACCTTGGCCATATCCTTAAAAAAAACAGACCCTCTCTCTCCCAAGAGCCATCAATTCTTTATAATCCCTCATCAAGGGGTGGGGGCTACTGAGTCCTTCCTTACTCCATGCTGGCCTGTTGACTAGCTTGATCTTGTTCAGGTCTTATGCTGACAACCGCGACAGCTATGAATTCATAAGTGCAGTAGTCCTGCCAGGTTCAAGGTATGCTTCGTTCCGGTCCTCCCTGACCTCTGACTCTCGCAGCCTCTTTGCTGTCCCTTCTACAACTGTCCTGGAGTCTTGGTGGGAGGGGGAGTGACATAGATATCCCATTGTGTTTTCATAAACTTTAGTCATGTTGCTTTGGGTTTGTCTTCCTTTATAGACAGGGTGCAGCCAATTAAAAAGAAAAGCAATACCCAAAAGTCACTGTTTCTCTGTGCATGAATTTAAGCCATTCACATTACTAGGATAGTTTCAAGTTTTGGTCTTAAACCTGTCACTCACTTTCTATCTCTTATCTATCATAATATTGCTGTCTCTTTTTTCCCTCTTCCCACAGTGCTCTAGCAATTGAACTTATTTGCTTATTCTGACTTCTGCTGACTTTTGACTAAGAGCTACCTTCAAATACAAATGTTTAAAATTTGCACTAGCAAGGTACTATTCTTGAACACAAAATGAACACCTGCAGACTTCCCCTAGGATAAAGAGCCCTTTCTGAGGGCATTATCTCTGTTCTTTTCTCCCTGACAGTCAGGGGGTGTCCTTGACTGGCTTCTCTCAGTCTTTGGATGAACCCCATTTCCACATGCTGCTCAGCCACTGTCCTGATTGCTCCAGTCTGACTAAAACCCTACAACTTCCCTCCAGTCTCCCCTCTCTTCCTCTTTCCTTCCTCCTCCCTTTCCCTTTCCATGTCCAAGCACTTCCTGCTCGTCCCCTCTTGTTCCTTCCTCTGAATTTTCCAATATATTTCATGGCCGCATGTGCAGCAAGTATTTTGACTTATATTGCTGCCCGCTTTTCTTGCAGCTCCTCCCTATATTGTTTTTTCCTTTTTATTTCTTTTTAATTTTCCTAGAGTATCCTTAGATAACTTCTCCAAAAGATGCAATGTGCCCAGCACTTCTCTTTGTCCCCCCAGAGCCTCTCTCAGCCTTTCTTCCCTGCCCTGACTCATAGGCTGGTCTGTACAGACTGTTCAGTAGGAGCCATTGTACTGCCCTGGGTGTTTCCCCACACTTTACCTACAGTATGTAAATGCGGTCATCCTGGGTATCTGTGGGGGTTGGTTCTGGGTTCCCCTGTTGATACTCTAATCAGCAGATGCTTGTCTCTTCTAGGCAATGGCATAACATTCACATATTACCCATGTTACCCCTGCATATCCTCTAGGTTACTTACAATGCATTGTAAATGTTGCACAAATAGTTTTAATATTGTTTAGGGAATTATATTAAAGAAAAAGCCTCTCCACGTTCAGTTCAGATGTGATTAAAGTATTTTTGGTATACGCACACGCACGCACACGCGCACACACACACACACACACACACACACACACACACACACACACACACTTTCCATCCCCAGTTAGTTGGATTTGAGGTTGGTTGAAGTAGGTAGGCAGATGCCTCCTATGTGGCACTACGTAGACTCTCTTACACTCTGATTCCAGCATCCTATCAAGCTCTGTTGTCTCCTGACTGATGGGCCCTTGTGAATAGCCAGCCTCGTTTTATTGGTGCAGACTGTGGAGCCTCTGGTTTTACCTTCCTTGTCTATAAGGTCCATCCCCTTTGTGGCAAAGGAACACTGAGAACAGAGATAAGGCACTGCCAGGATGTTGTTGACTTTTTATAATGATTGTCTTATGTATGCCTTTAATTATATGCATGTTGCTAGCTGGTTTCATTGAAATCCTCAGAACTATGTGGCCTTGTGCATTTCTCCCCTAATCTTGTCCCTCCTTTCTAGGGCTTGGGACGGAAGAAGATCTCATCAGATAAAAGGCAACACATTTCTAGAAATTTCAATCTCTGGGCCTGCGACTTTATCCCGTCACATTTTGATGGTCTTTCAAATAATAGAACATCATATGTACATAGCGAAGCCATGGTCATCTCAACTTTCCGGCGCTTCCCTAGATGTTACGATGAAAAATGGAGTGCCTTCAAGTTTGTTCCCAACCAAAGCTACACAGAGTTTTTGAAAAACCAGCCAAATGAGGAGTTTTCTATTGACACAAAGGCTGTCTCTCCACAGGAGCCCTAATCCTTCCAGAAGATTCTTGATGAAGTTTGTGATGTCATCTCATCAGGCATTCATAAAGTATATGTCTCTGATCCAACACTTTTGTGATTTTCATAAGGTTGAAGATATTCAAATTCTTACCAAGCTGTGCAAAGCTATACGCATGTGTAAATAAACTGCTAAGATTACCATGTTTACCTTTGGGGGAGTTAAAAATTTGTGTACTTCATATATGATTAAATTTTCATTCTGAAATTCCAAACAATGCAGAGGAGGCAAAAATCCCCTTGATTCTGTTTCAACTCCAACCCTTGTCCTGTCACTAAAAGTCATTCAACTACTTGCTTGAATTCTATGCATGTGCATTCAGACATATGCATATAGATACATAAAAGCTTGAGCGGATGCTATGTCTCACCATATGTAATGTTTCATAGCTCAGTTTTGCTATCTAGCCACGTACCTTGGTTTTCTTTCAACATATTTCTTTTCTTTAAGAACTAGGTGATAGGCTAGAGAGATGGCTTAGTGGTTAAGAGTGTATACTCTTCTTGCAAGGGAAACTCGTTTGAATCTCAGCACTCACACTGGACAACTCAGACTGCCTGGAACTCTAACTCCAGGGGAATCTCATGAACTCTGACCTCCACAGGCATCTACACTCACATGCACCACCCCCTACACACACAAAAATAATACAGTGAATCTTTAAAAAGTTTTTAGAAAGAACTAGCCATGCTTCATCTCCAAGTGTGGGTGCCCACTGTTTTTAGAAATGATTTTCTCTCGCCAGGCGGTGGTGGTGCACATCTTTAATCCCAGCACTTGGGAGGCAGAGGCAGACGGATCTCTGTGAGTTTGAGCCCAGCCTGGTCTAAAAGAGCTAGTTCTAGGACAGGCTCCAAAGCCACAGAGAAACCCTGTCTCCAAAAACCAAAAACCAAAAAAAAAAAAAAAAAAAAAGAAATGATTTTCTTTTTACTAGGTAATTGAACTGCTAATAACTTTTGGAGTCCTTCTGAAGCAACTGTAGTTTCCTAGAGAGAATGCTTTGTGGATACATTAGATCAGCCTCTTTGGGTGCATGCTTGTGTGTACCTCAGAAGCAGATAACGAAAGTTTAACTCATGGGTGTGGAATTGGATAGAATACAAAATCCAACATCATGACCAAACTGCTTTGGGAAGACTGGGACAAATTAATTCCTTGCCAATTGTATCTGTGAGTTTGTATTTTTCTCCCCCTCATCATCTTTTGGGTGTTTATAGATGAAAAGACAATAATTTTGCTTCTATTTTCCCTTTTCTTCTTTGCACATGCATGTGTGTGTTCATGTTTATTCAAATGTGTGTGAGTAGTTGTGTGTGTTTGCATGTGTGGGCGCATGCACATGTATGTGTGTGTGTGCAGATCAGAGGTTGACCCTTTCACTTTGTTCATTGAGGCAGGATCTCTAAATCAAACCCAGTTCCCCCCTATATGGCCAATCTCTCTAGCCTGTTTCCCCTGCCTCCACCTTTAGAGACTGGAATTATAGGTGAGCTGCAACCCCCCGACACACACCCCATCCCCCAGCATCCACACAGACCTCCTCACACTGGCATGGCTTAACCAATGAGTGCCTCCCTAACCTTAGTTTCTTAATTTATACTGTAATGTTATTGTTTATGATGGAATATTTTTCTCATTTGTAACAAGGTTTTCATATAAAAAATGAAATCTATTGTCAACTTGATAGGAATTTCCTGAAATGTAAATGCTAATTTGTGGGAAAATTGTCAACTTTGATACTGTGTGTCTCCCCCTTTATTCTAATCTTTAAAAAATTCTGAAGTCCCCTATCCATGCTGGACTGTTCTTGTGCAGGTCTTAGGCATACGGTCACAGCCATTGGGAATTAATATGTGCCATCACTGTGTCATGTTCTGAAAATACAGTTTCACAGCAGTCATTCGCTACCTTTGGCTCTTACAATCTTTCCACATCTTTTTCAATGGTGATCTCTGAGGCACGTGTGTGTGTGTGTGTGTGTGTGTGTGTGTGTGTGTGTGTGTGTGTGATATAGATATTCCATTTAGAGATCAGTACCCCATAGTATTTTATTATCTGAACATTGACCAGTATTGGGTCTCTGTATTAATCATCATCTATTGCAGAAAAGAAGTTCCCCCAATGAGAGTTGAGAGATGCACTAATCTATGTAGACAAGAACTTAGGGGAGAGTTTATTACTATGTCCATTTAGTAGAATAGTAGTAGTAGGTTCTCCTATAGGACCTATGTCCTAGTGAGTCATGGGTTTTTGTCTCAGTTAACAGTACTGGCATGAATTCCATTTTATGGAGTGGACTTTAAATCCAAGAAGTATGTCGCTGGTTACTTCCATAACATTTGTGCCACTATTGCACCATCAAACATATCTTGCCAGACTACTCACTTTTGTAGCTTGAAGCTGGATAAGACTGATGATAATTTTCCTCTTTCAGTAGTGTCCTTAGCATCTTCATCACTATAAAAGTTATCCAGTAGGGATAAAGCTTCCAGGTGGGTACCAGCTTGATTTTTCTGTCCTATGACTCCATTAAGAGGCATCTTTAGCAATGAGGGTTGGCTTTCAAGTTACGGAGGATAACCAAGAGCAATGGCAATATCCCATAATGTTTGGGTGGGGTCTATGATACCCTACTGACCAACATCCCAAAAAACCCACCTGATACTGAGCTTTTTATTTGATTGCCTATGGTGTCTAGGAGAAGGATTGCTCCCTGTTATAGGGTAATTCCACTTAAACTCCACATGCATACACACACATATGCATGTATGTGCATGTTTATATGTGTGTGTTTTAAGAAAATTTTACCGTAACAGACTTCCACATGGCATTTTCAAAGGTCTTTAGTGTTATCTCTCCACACTGTCCTGTGTCCTGTCTTTCCATCCCCTATCCCACCAAGTCCTTTGTGCTACACTGTACCCTAAGCCCCCTTCATACCACCTGTGATGATCCCATCTCTCTTGAAATTCCCCCATGGCACCATAGCATCCACATATGAGAGACAACATACCATGTTTGTCTTTCTTAATCTGGGTTTTGGTGGTAATTTTTAATATTGTTTCACTTTTAGATTAGCTATGATTAGGAAGAAGTTAATGGTTTCCATATGTAAATCTTTCATTTGTCCCCACAGCTGTACTTCTAATAAAATGATCTAAAGAAATAAAAATTAAGTTCTAGGAATTTTCCATTTGCTTCTCCCTTCTTTTCTATATAAACAATTCTGTCTTTGGCTAAGTAACTTGATATCATTTTTGACATGTTCTTTGGGTAGGTCTAGATATACTTTTAACATTAGCATTAACAATAATTTTATTCCTAAGTTTATAGTGGAACCCAGAATCCCAACTTCTATTGTAGGTTTTATAGAGTTAAATTATATATTATTTAACTGAACACAATCTCTGATAGACTTAGTTAATTTTTTTCTCTAAAGCATTTTTTGAGTACATGCATGTTGAGTTTTTTTTTTCTAAAAAATTAAGACTAAATAGTGACAACAGTAAGCATGTTCCTCAGGTTCTGACTGTGGTCCTTATTTTTCTCTCAGGGCTGGCTCTAGGCTGACTTTGTGTTCCTTCCCTAGGCAATGTATGTACAGATTCTCTCACACCTCCTTTCTTTATCAACAACACCATAATAGATACCATCCACTCTTGTTCCTTGCCTATAAAATGTACTTATAATTTGGTCATTTATTAGTACTTACAATTTACTCTTTATCTGTGTGTGCACATGTGTATGTAACACCAGAATTCGATGCCAGGAGTCTTCCTTGACCACGCTCCACTTTTTATTTATCAAGACAGTTTCTCTTTCTGATTTTTATTTATGGATCAATGCTGCCTGATGCTAATTTTAGTAGCTAATGTTTTGTCATTCCCCTCCCCTCACTGTCCTTCTCAGGTACAGCACACACGTTTTGTTCCTCGTTTTTATGTTCATGGCTTTTGAGGGTCATTGTGTGCTGTGTGCACGTTCTCATACTGACTGTGGCGGGGCTATGGTGAGAGACGGGACAGACAAGTAGCTCTGGGTGTGGCTACTAACTACGTGGAGAAAGAGCTTCCAATTTATCTACTTATACCTTCTTGGAGCACTGCTTTGACCCCAAATCCAAGTACCTACTTCTCAGTTCATTCACCTCAACAATGCCTTTGATTCATTTTAGTGCTTAGCAGAGAGAATGGAGGGGACCAGACAAGGCAGAAGACCTCTATAAGTAACCCCACCAAATGGCCTTGCTCCAATCTCTCCGCAAATCCATGCCAGGACCAGTGGAGCCCAAGTTCCCACATTTTCAGGAGACCTGACCTGGGCTCTATCTGCCTTCTTTGCCTTAGAAAACCAGACACTCTGGAAGTAATCTAAACATAAACATGGTGGGAGCCAAACACAAACAGCAAGATGCAGTTCCGCTGCGTGTTGCCTCCCAGCCATTTCTTCTCTGAGGTCAGCCCTCGGTCTGTCTGGAGATCAGGATGTGTCAGAGGGGTGTTAGCCATGTCATCATCAAATCCCAGAGACATTCTCCTTCAAGTCAGCAGGCTTGAAAAGAAGAGAAAAATAAAGAACTTTCTTAATGTGTGGGTCAGTGTAATGAATGCTGCACCTTGGTTGTCACCGACACACTGTCTCCTACACTGTAGGAAAGGCAGCCTGAGGATATTTCGTGTTCACAAGACAGAATCTTACAAATGGTCTCAAAGGAACAAGAGGACTAGCAGACCCTGTTTTATGCATCACGATCAGGTAACGTGGTAGTATCCTCCCGCTTCTTTGCTGAGGGTACCTTGCAGGCACACTCTCTGGTTCCCATTTTCAAGAGGACTGTCTGGTTTGGTTGCGGTTCATTGAGTAGGACACAGTGGTGGCACCAGAGATTCTTTTGAAGTCTAGTCCTACTTAGTGCGCCACTCACCTGATGCAGATACAGTCATTGGATACTTGAAAATCTTGGCCCTTGCATTATACTTAATTCCCAAATTCATGTCTAACACCTACATCCATATGTGTGCACTTGCACACACACATGCATGCTCGCTACTAAAAAGTGTTCAGAACCAAATCTGCAATTACATGGCAATTAATGAATGGGGGGGGCATGCTTATTGTCATGGAAACAGTCTTGAAAACTAGTCTTTCTTTACTTAATTGTCTCTTGTGTAAAACAAATAACATCATCTAATTACCTACAATTCTTAATGCAGTGAACCAAGAACAAGGGGATACTTGACTTTAATGGAGGGTGGAACTGAGTATTCCAAACACAGTCCACTTTATGCAAATAAAAGTCTTCCAGAAATTGACACCATGCTAGTGAGTTGCTGTAGCTGACTCTTGGCTTTAGTGGGTTGTTTTGAAGGGAGGAGTAAACAAGAAGTCAGTTACAGAAACCCCGACTCACTAATCAATTCCATGCAGGTGTTTATAGATTTCTTTCACCTTAATGGATTAACTTTGGACTTGTGCCATGCTAGAAATCACTTAGTCCCTAAGAGAGCAACTGATGGCTCAGCGGTCCCATTCTGGAGAGATGCTGCCTGATTCTTGTTCTAGAATAATACCAGGAAGCTCCCGTTACTTCCTGTGCATGCAGCAGGCGTATGCATAACTAATAAGTCTCATTTCTGCAAAATGGGGCCTGGAGGTCCATGTGCAGCACAGACAAAGGGACAGAGTGGTGGTTTGCTGTGTGGCATGCACTCTTCAGTGCTGTCTACTTTTGAACAGAGACACATAATCCTCTGTGGTTCATTTGGACATTTATGATTGTGTTGTAAAGATTATTTTTGTTACTTCCTTTTTTAGCATGCATGTGTCTGTGTGCGGCATATGTACATGTTACAGAAAGGTATGTGCACATGCATGTGTCTGCATGTGGTGCATGCATAGTTCAGATAGGTATGTGCACATGCATGTGTCTGCATGTGGCACATGGGTTCACATGCATGTGGAGGCCAGAATCAACACGGTCAAGGGTCACTTTAGGTATCTTTCTGTGTGGCTCTCCACCTATGTTTTAAGGCAGAGTGCTGCAAGGAAGAAGCAGCAACTTACTGTTTTGGCTAGGCTGCTTGGTCAGTGAGCTCTAGGGATCCATTGTGTTTGACCCCCCCCCCAATACTGGTGTTTCAGATGAGCCCTGCCACACACAGGTTTTTTTTTTAAATATAGGTTTTGGGGATTTAAACTCAGCTCCTTATATTTCTACTCAAGGCTGCCCCAGCTCCTGCTCAGTGACTTACTCAGAGCATCTTGGGACTGCCTTTGGCCAAAAGGGTTCTTCTGTGTGGCCTTGTTTTCTGTCTTCTACTAAGGCTGATATGACAGTGTTCTAGGAGCAAGCTTCACATAGACACTCACCCTAATCACAGCTCCAGAGTGTAAGACATGTCACCACTGCCTCAAGGGTCAGAAAGAATAGACATTTGCCCAATTCAGCTTTTCCCCCACCTACATAATGGGTCCATATTGAGGACTCCCAGGGAGAGAGATGGGTGTGGGGGAGTGATGGTGAGCTAAAAATAGGATTCCCATATGCTCTGCAGAGTTCAGGGAAGGAACTGTGCTGTTATGGTAACACCCTAAGAACATCATATAGCAGGCGAGCATAATCAATTTATTCCTTCGGGTTCCTGGGGGCTCCCTATCATCTTTGTTTGGATATGACACTGGGAGCCAAGGTTCTGGGAAGACCCCTTTCAGCTCTGCTGGGAGCTTTGAGGCTTGGGGGTCTTTCCCAGCTCTGCCTTCCTCTGGATGAAGCAGCCCCACACTTCACAAGCATGCAGGGTAGTCTCTGGCTCATCCTGGTGCCGGCGGAGGATGGAAAGTGCTGGGTAAGTGTGAAATGCGGAGTAGTGCCTCCAGGAGAACCCATCAAAACAAATGAAAACATCTTGTTTAACACCCAGAATTTCAGCAAACATGTTCCCAACACACCAAAAGGATCCCCCCCAAATATTAAACAACAAATCAGCCCCCTGCCAGAGCCTGACTCACCAAATAAACGTAATGGAGAGAACTAACTCGCGTGCCGCACCATGTCTGTCTGAAAGCGTTAAATTAACTGCGGTGGGTGATTTCTGCAGAGGAACAGGAATTACCTCATTGTTCTGTCTCCTAATCAAAGTTCCCAAGCCAGGTAGCACAGGCACAAAAGTGCAGACAGATCCTGTCCTTGTCCTTTTTCCTCTTCCAGATCAAAGAGGTGCCAGCGAAAGAAAGGACCACCACCTCCGCTTCCCACAGAACCCATCTGACTAAACCAGCGTCATCCGCCAGGGACAATCCTGCTTCCGGGGAGAAGAGCAACTCCGTTCATCACTCACGTTGATGATGACTATGTCAGAAACAGGGAGGAAAAAGAGAACATCATTGTGCAGTATTACAGAGTCTTCTGTGGCTAGAATTTCTGTTCAAAATTCCATGATTGGCCTTAGCTGGAAGTGGAGAACCCACTCCTCCTCCAGCAAATATTGATGAGATTCCAAAAGAGCCGCAGGAAGTCTCCCATTTAATTGCACAGGAGACACATTCTTGTTCCTCGAAACACTAGCTGGCCCTGGTGGTACAGGCCTGTGATTATAACACTTGGAGGTTAGGAATTCAAAGTCATCCTTGGGTCCATAGTAAGTTTGAGGCTAGCCTGGGTTACATGAGGCCCACTCTGTCTTAAAACAAACAAAACCCCAAACAGGATAGTTAGCAGCATTAAGTATCTAGAAGCTTCTCAATCTTTTAAGGAAGAACTTGGCTTTGCTAGAGCATATGGATCAAGCGTTGGGTATCCTTGACCAATTAGAAGGGTCCAGGTAAAAGCAGATGCTGTTTCCAGCTGAACGTGAGTTGACTTAAAGTTTATTTTCTAACATAGTGTTGTCCCTTCTCACTCATAACCCCCACCATATACTGAGCTCCCTCCCAAATGCCCCACTCCCTTTGAGACCCACTATATATAGCTACACCACATGGATAAATGCTCAGGTGTTTAACCATTTGGTGACTGCTTAGAATTATTTTTCCTTAAAAAGTTTTTCATAGCTTCATGTTCTCTCTCCAAACAAAATAGAAAAAAAAAATCAAAAAGGAAACCAAAGCAGACAAATTAAAAAAATAAAAATCAGTAAGACCAAAAACTAAAAGCCTAAACAAAACAAAAGGCAAGCATGTGTCACACACACACACACACACACACACACACACACACACACACAAACACACACACACATTAAAAAAATAAACAGAAAATCATGGAGTCCTTTTCTGTTGGCCTGGGACATGGGTCCTACTCTGGAGTGTGGTTGATATACTCAGAGACATTCCATTGGAGAAAATTGATTTCCCCTTCCCAGCAAGTATCAGTTGCAAATAGGTTCTCGGTTAGGGATGGGACTGGTGACTGCTTTTGGAGCCTTTCCTTAGATTTAGCACTGCTCTGGCCTCTGCATCACAAAGGTGGGCAATAACAGACCCCATCCTTGCTTTGCATCCAGACCTGATGACCTGTCAAGGAACTGTACCTGCCCCTAGAAAGAGCCAAAATTTGACGCTAAGGATGCCACATCAGTGTGGATCGAGTGAGGACGCTTTGAAAGGTCATAATTATAATTTTATTAAGCTGTGATCAGGGAGAGAAGATAAATGTCATAGCAGTGAGATTAATATTGGATACATATTATATTACAGGATGATTATGAATTTGTGTTTCTTGTGTACATTCAAATTTGGATATGTATGAGGGAGAAAGCCGACTTTAATTTTTTATCTGCTGGGTAAGGAATTGATTTTATTTCTTTCTCTGCTAATTAAAGGAAAATTAGAAAAACAAGCTACTTACTAAAGCACTAAATACATTTTGATTACTTATGGATATAAGCAGTCGTGTTGGCTTCATTTATTTATTTACTGAAAGCCTAATGATAGGTAAAATGAAGAATTAATAGTGTAATAGAGAGGGATAATGGAATTTTTCAGCAGACAGAATGAGGTCTACTGTTTTCCCACCTTCCAGCCAGGAACACAATGCATTTGGTCTTGACCGATCCTAGATGGTACCCAGCCCCTGTTTGAATGGAATCAACTGTAGGGAAACTGTGGAGGGATGGGGAGGGGGCAGCAGGTGATGACTCAGGTGAGTTCAGTTTAATGTACCTTAAGGAGGCTGAAGGAATGTCTGGCATACAGCTGGGTGTGGTGGTTGTGATAGTTAACCTTCATGGTCTCCTTGATGGTTTAGAATCACCATGGAGACATGTTTCTGGGTGTGTCTTTGAGGGGGCATCCAGACAACTCTGAATGTGGATGGCACCATCTCATGGCCTTTGGGACCTCCAGACTGAAGAGAAAGGAGAAAGAGAGTCGACCATCATCTCTTTTCTTCTTACCAAGGATGCAGTGTGACCAGCTGTTCACATTTAAGCCCTGACGGCATGGGAGGCTGGGACAAGATGAGAGAGATGTTAAGAGAGGGGAGGGAGAGAGCAGAGGCCCTTTGCGATGATGTTCTGTTGTAAGGGGGTGGACCCAGGATGAGGCTGGAGGAAGTCCGGCAGCAGTGGTCCGGAGATCCTCCGGGATCTTATGTGGAGCCTGGCAGATCAATAAAGGGGCAGGAGAAAAATGACTAAAAGGAGCAAAAACTGTGGACATCAGAACCCTTGGAGATGGACCTATAAGCAGTTGTGAGCTGCCTGAAGTGGTTGCTAGAAAGTAAACATAACTTTTAAGCAGTAAGCACCCTTAACCACTGAGCAATCTCTCCATGATGAGCAACCACATCATCTTTGTGATGGCAAACAAGTTCCTTCCAAGTCCCAAGTGTGTGTGCTCAGTAGAAGGGCTAAGACCTATGAGGCTGACTGTTCTTCAGGTTTCCTGAGGAGCCCAACTGGCATCCATTAGTGCCGAGGTCCCACTAGGCCGGCCTAGGTAAGATTCTGGAGGTGGGGACGCCTCAGCTCTTATATAAAACTCTCCAGGTGATTCCAAGGCCATCCAGGACTGGTAGGAAAACAAGATCCAAAAGAATTGAAATCAGGATCTCAAACATCTGCAGCATTGGAAGTTAGGGATACAGGGGCCAACTGCACAGCAGCTGAATAGGTAGATGTAACAACCCACAGAAATATACCACACTGTACAGCGTCAGAGAGGAAGGCACTGTGGTGACATGCAGCAGCCTGGGGAGACTCTGAGGACATGTGCTAAGTGATAAGGCATATACAGAAAGATAGATGCTTCCAAGTATTTAAAACAGTCAAATTCACAAAGCCAAAGGCTAGACTAGTGGTTACCATGGACTGGGGAGTTAGTCATCAACAAGCCAGACATTTGTGTTAAGTGAGAAAAATAAACTCCAGAGGTGTTCTGTGCAACATGGTGCCTGGAGCCAATGATGCCGCACACTTAAGTTTAAGTTAGTATGGATCTTAAGGAAAGATCCATACTAAGTACCAGAGCTTCTGTAGATGCTAGAAGTAGCTGAGAAGAATATGCTGGGAGGGAGGAGGTTGGAGGAGAGGGGCAGATAGGATAGGTCACAATGTGCACAGCACTTACAGAACCAGAATGCAGAGTTTAGAAAAGTTGTATGTGTGAGATGGTTTGGAAATTTCGTGTAGACACCAAAATTGAATACAGATTGGTCATTCCATCAGTGAATACAATATAAATCAACAATCGACAGAAGAGTCTCAGGAGTTCAGGCTGCAGGTAGAATCTCCTAGCCTACAAATGACTTGTGCATGACATGGATGCTGGCCGGGATATGCAGAGAACAGGATGAAAGGAAAGAGCAGGCAGGTCCAAGAGATGCAGAGACACCAAGACAGCTACGTTCTCAGGCCTGGAGACTCTGTTATCTCCTTTCTGCTGTACCGCTGATACCAGCGTACAACACTTGCATTGTCACAGAGGATGACCAAAAGAACATTCTAGAATGTATGTGTCTGGGACCGTGATGAAGGCTGCTTTTAGCTCACTGGTTGAGGAGTGAAGCTTTGATGCCCAGCCCCGCCCATCATCTTTGTGATTGCAAACAAGTTCCTTCCAAGTCCTAGTTGTTTATAGGACTTACCTGTTAACACTAAGTGTTACATGAGAAAATACATGTGGAATGCTTTCCAAATCACTAGATGCAAGGTGTACGTTCTACACATAGGAATGGATTAGGAATGGAGCTCACTGACAGACCACTTGCCTAGCATGCATGAGTCTTAATCCCTAGCAGTAAAAGGCAAAAAGTGACAATCATCAAGAGGTCTGGGCCGGTTAGATGGCTCAGTTGGTATTTGCTGTGCAAGCCAAAGGACCTAAGCTGATGGCCAGAACCTTCATTTTAAAAAAGCCAGGTATGGTGTATACTTGGAACCTTAGTTCTGGGGAGGAGAAGGCAAGTGAATCCCAGGGGATTGCCGGCTCTGTAGCTTAGTCTAACCAGCCATCTCCAGGCCAGTGAGAGACTCTGCCTCCAAGAAAATGGACAGTCTTTGAGTAAAAGCCCTTGAGATTATCCTCTGGCCTACACACTAGAGCATGTGTGCCACTCCAAACGTGAACGTGCATATGATGTATATACATATACACACATCAGGCTGATCTCTCAACGGCTCTTCACTTGATAGATGGAACACTGGGATAGTGTTGATAGTCCTACATGCCAACATTATTTTCTGACTGTTTGTAGAGAACCAGGGGGTGTTAATGAGGTGGGTGGTGGGACTGGGTCCACTGTGACTGTAGCTTCTCCTCCTGCCTTGTTTAGAGAAAACCCGGTCATTCCATTCACAGATAATGTGAACCCCCCTTCAGAGAGAGCCCTGAGCATGGCACTTGCAACGTTATGTCTGTATGTAGGGTCTGTTTTCCTTCCAAACCTTTCAGCTTCAGCTGGCCATGGGCTTAGTGTCCTGTCTCTCTCTAGCCCCAAGAACAACTCACTGTGCTAACCAATGAGCGTTTTCAGAGTAGCTGAACAAAACCTGAAGACCTGAACATTTCGAGCCTTCTGGGGTTTCTGTTGTTGTTTTGTCTTGTTTTGAACGAAATGGGTGTTATTCAACTCAGCCAGCAGCCACTATCACTTTGCTAGCCAAAGTCACAGCAGTGAGTAAAGACGTATCTGTAAAAATGACAGCTTCCCGCTCGGGCTGTGTTTCTCTGACGACAGATTCCTGTCATTTGTTTATTTAATAGCTGTGATCACAGGTAGAGGAGAGAACACATTATCTCTAAACTAAGCATACAAAGAAACACATTTCACAAGGCACGATGTCCAGAGCTCACTCACCACCTCCTCAGGATTATGGGTAAGACCAACGACTTCACAGAGCGTGCAGAGGCGAACAAGGTCAGAGTTCCTGCAACGACCCGTGCAGAAGAGAGACCCTGCAAAGTTGGAAGTGGGCTTTGCCTGGCTCTCTAACAACTCTTCCTTCACACTAGAAGCTGCAAGCACGTGAATGCTACACAAGACAATCAGACCCAGAGAGCCAGGGTTTTTAAAATCACTTAGTGGCGAACTTCCTTTACCCTTTTCTTAAGTGACTGTGAGAAGATCAGTTGCTTGTTTTTAAAACTCTGGACAGTACTAAATGAAAACCAGGTAGGGCAATTTACATCCCCCAGGAGCAAACATGAACCTGGAAGGTGAACACACACACACACACACACACACACACACACACACACACACACACACACACACATTCTCTCTCTCTCTCTCTGAGGGATGGACTGGCCAACCCCTTCATAAACTTCTACCCTGCCTCCACCTAGTTCCTAATTACTCCATGGCATGTCTTTGTTCCCTGACCTGTGTCCGCTTTTATAGCGCACTCAAACAAGGTAGAACTGTGTCCACTTACTAGCAAGTTAAAGACCAGTACATAAAAAGTTTAATTTCCTGATTCCCCAAAGACTACAAGGTTTAGAGAGGTAGGACTCACCAAGCTTTTGACCATAGTCTTCTTTCAAAACAGCGGTGACCAGCCTCTCAGATAAAATTTCATTGCTCATTAAAAAGAAGAAAAAGGAAAGAATCAGATAATGCTAAGCAGAAAGAAGCAGGCGACAAGACACACTGTGTTTACAACTAAAAGGCCGCCTGCCTGTGGGGAAGACAGAGAGGGTGCAACCACTCCCACATCGGAGGTTCCTGGAAGGCCTGGAGACCTACTGTCCTGTTTTCCACATTTTGACTTTTACACTGATTTCAACACATGAACACACTACACAGACACACGCACACACACACACACACACACACACACACACACACACCTCATGAAGTCTCTCCGTATATTGGCTTCTTTCAGGTAATAACGTGTAAGAAATTGTCCACCTGCAGAGATCAAGCAGAAAAAGAGACAGCTGTGCACGGAATTTTCTCTAGAAAGAAAATGGCTTGAGAGATGCCACAGTCAGATCCCTTTCCATCCTCGGGGGAAGTCAGCCAAACCTTTTCCAACCCAGTCCATGTACACCAAGAAGCCTTCAGGTATATCGAAACCCTGGCTCTGAGCCTTTGAAGTCTTCTGAGACCCCAAAATAACTCCTCCCCTGTTTGACTTTGTCACTCAGAGAATGATTATTTGGTAGGACTGTTTCGAGGTAACTAGTTACAAGTTCCTAGTACACAGAGGAAAGTGAATTGTGACCCGCCAACAAAGGAATTTTGCCAAATGTGAGCACCTTGAGGGCTTTCACACCAGCAAGGCAGATATATAGCAAATGTTGGATGTTTGGGAACGAGAGTCTGTGGTTAGAAGTGTGGAGATCCACTTGGATTATTGCTTAGGAAAAGCCATGTCTTGGTTTTACAAACAGTGACTGTACAGATGCATGCCACAAGAGGGCAGGTGTACATGCTGAATGGTTCCTCAAACTTAACCTCCGTCTTGCTGAAAAACATTAACTAGTGGGTTTTATGTCCTATCTGTCACTGCCCACAGACAGGCTTTGGTTACAAAGAAGCAAAACCACATTGCAAAAGAAACCCAAGCATAGAGGAAAGCCTCCAGAAGAGCATTCCCCAGCACCGAATTTAACTCTGCTGTATTTGTGTGTATTACAAAGTACACTTTCACAGTGAAAACACCTCCAATTTCATTACCACAAAAGATGGAGCTGCTATTTTTACACGTTGGTGGGGTAAACATTTCCCGACTCCGCGTCACCACACGAGTGCAGATGTACCATTTCCTCAATCTCATTTACAGAATAATGGGATCAAATAATGCTTCGTTATTTCATAATGAACAAAGCAATATGGGAGTCTGAAAAAAGAAGCAATTACACTTATTTTCCTTTCACCCCAGACCCTCTCTCCCAATTGCATTCTGATATTACAATGAGCTTAGCATGTTGGGTAATTCCAAGTCCTTGCTTCCAGTTCTCCGAAGATGAGGGTTCAGGCTTCTCAGAACTTGAGGTTTTCTGGTTACAAAATGTTTTCTCTAAATGTTTCTTAGAGCCCTTAGACAGCCTGGCCCAGGGGCAAGTGTGTGTGTGGGGGGGAACTTCCTGCATACTGAGCGTTCTGTACTGATGCTGGGGGACTGGTCAGTGTTAGCTCCGGAGCAGGGTTTGCCTAACTATGACACAGACAGCAATGAAGCTCAAAGTCTGGCTGCTCCTTGCAATTCGCTCTGAACTGGTTTCCCAAGATCCCAGTTTGTCCACTTACAGGGATCTAGACCCTAGGAGACAACTCTCTGAGCATGTCTGTGAGGGCTTTCTAGGTTTAGGGTAACTGAGGAGGAAAGACCCACCCTACATGTGTCAGCACCTTTTCTGAGGCTGAGATCCCAGATTTAATACAAAGGAGGAAATGAGCTGAGCAACGACATTCATCTCTCCGTGCTTTTGGACGGTGGACGCCGTGTGACCGATTGCCTCGGGCTCCTGTTGCCTTGCCTTCCCCAGCATGGTGACTGGCACCATCAACTGCGAGGCAAAATAAATTTTCTCTTCCAGAGTTGCTTTGGCCTGGTGCTTTGTCACAACTCTGCCAAAAGTAACTAATAGGCTGGGCGTGCGTCACGTGACTTTAGGCCCTTTGCTGTTTCTTTCTTAACCATGGCTTTCCCGTCTATAAAATGGAGACCACATTTTATTTTTCCAGGAGGATGTAATGAAATAACGAAGGTTGAGCACCAAACCCCACGCCTGGTGTAAAACTATCATTCTGAAACAGGTCCGTCTTTTCCCAAAGCGTTTACTCTCCCTAAGCTCAGGCCTGGGCACGGCAGACACAGTAGGCTGTTATCTACTGGTACTTTTTATCGCCCCACTTTCTGTTCTATAAACATAATTTTGAAGACAACAACTGATAAATGCTAAGTCTCCTTTAGCAACTGCCGGCAAAGGCACGACCTCTCTGATGTTTTCTGGAAGAGTCCTCATAACAAGCTTCTCACCCAGTTCCTTATTGAACCTAGTAGCTGCAATCTATTCCGATTGGCATGTTATCACTAGGAAAAACCACACAGTGAATGAAGCCATCTCACCCCACTCTCTGGGTTGACATTGAAGCCCACAGACTTAGGGGCTTCAGGAAGAAGCAACTCGCCAAGCAGTCGCTGTGTTCTCGGAAGCAGGTGCCCACCAGCCCACACCAGTGCTGCAATAACAAGGAAGATAGAGTGCCAACATTAACTGTGCTTCCGGGTCTGAGGGACCAGGGTAGCAATCGTTTCTGTCAAGATGCGCATGGCTGTGCTGCTTGTATGGAGCAGGCCCCTTATGCAGTGGCTTCAGATGGGGCTCTCACAGGCCTTGCTTCCTCCCAAGACCAGCACGCAAAGTCAGATGTTTTTAGAAGGGCTGTTCCTCCGCTCCCGATCGTAAAACCCAGCACTTGCAGTTTTGTTCTCTCTCAACACAACAAATGTTTCTTATCATTGCATGGTTTCAGACACATTTTATTACTACTAACCCCCCTCCTTTTTTTAAAAGGTACCAATAACTTGAATAACATTTAACCCAGGAATGCACACACACTATATTTGTACAGGTAGTAAATTACAAGAAGAAAGTCATTTGGATGGCCTGGACAGTCCCTTCTCTTCTGTGTGTGTGTGTGTGTGTGTGTGTGTGTGCGCGCGCGCGCACACGTGCGCGCGATGGGGTGAATGCCAGAGTCAGCTTGAGTATTGCTCCTCAGAAGCTGTCCATTTGTTTCTCCTTCTCCTTGTTTTTAAAATTACATTATTTATGTGTGATGTGTACATGTTCAAGTACATCCATGCCCAGCACGGTGTGAGTGTAGAGGTCCAAGGACAACCAACAGGAACCAGTTCTCTCCCTTCACCATGTGGGTCTTGGGGACCTAACTCAGGCTATTAGGCATGGTGACAGGAATATTTAATCTCTGAGCCATCTCACCAACCCAAAATACTGCAGGATGTGTGTGTGTGTGTGTGTGTGTGTGTTGGGGGTGGGCAGTACTGCAGGATGTGTGTGTGTGTTGGGGGTGGGCAGTACTGCAGGATGTGTGTGTGTGTGTTGGGGGTGGGCAGTACTGCAGGATGTGTGTGTGTGTGTGTGTGTTGGGGGTGGGCAGTACTTTATCACTGAGCTCCAGCCCCACCTTCGTTATTTTTTTGAGACAGGATCTCTCTAGGTCAGGAGCTTACCACGGAGGGTGGGTTGACCGGTCATTGAGCCCTAGGGATTTACCTGAAGCTAACGCCATCATTGTGATTAAAAGCATGTGCCATCATGTGTGACATTCTTTGAAAATGTAGGTTCTGGGGCTCACAATTCAGATGATCGCAAAGCAAGCTCCCTATTGACTGAGCCATCTTCCTATCTTCCTAGCCATGGACATGACTCTTAATTTTTCATTTGAATAAGTTTTAAAGAGTCTCTTGTGGCTTTAGTAGTTGCGATCAACAGTTCTCAACCTGTGGGTCACGACCCCTGGCGGGCGGGGCCGGGGAGGTGCGCAAATAACCCTTTCCCAGGTGCTATTTAAGACAATGAGAAAACACAGATATTTACATTAGGACTCATAACAGTAGCAAAACTACAGTTATGGAGTAACAATGAAAATAATTTGATGATGGAGAAACTGTTTTAAAGGGTCACAGGGTTCGAAAGGTTGAGAGCCACTGCTCTCAAGGGAGGTTGGTTGCACTGAGCACTCAGGGGACCCTGAGTTCACTTTCATAGCTTCAAGGGCTCTGTTTCACTCCATCTCCAAAGCTTCACCCACACCTGGACCATTTCTTGAGAACACAGCATGAATGGTGTCTTCTGTCCTTCTACGTGTAACATGGGCACCCAAATATTCGCTGAATAAAAGACAGTGAATTGTATTATTTCAGACACAAAATATTCATTTTAATCATTCTGAATAAAATTAAGATCAGGGTTGTTTTAGAATAAGGCAAAATGCAATGCTTAAATAGAAAATGACATTTTAAATTAAAGGCACACTTTCAAAGAACTTAAGTTAATAGTTTTTTTTTTCTTGAATGACTTTAAGAATGACTTAAATATTCTAACAGGCCAATGGTTTATTGATCAGAAAAAACTTGGGTATTAAATTACCAGCTGAATATCGCCCTAGGAATCCCATTTGTCTTGCGATTATAGGGTGATTAATTTGATAAATAGCCAAGATCTATTTTCATCTTTGTGGCATCTTGAAATGCATCCGATGTCCATTGTTTTTCTAACCAGATGTGTTCTAAAAAGGCACATCTGACCACACCCCTAAGCCTTTGCATTCTGACCCTCCCCATCCCCAGGCCCCGGCATCAGTGCCCCCAATACAGTCAAAGGCTAACATCGCATTCACATCTGTTTTATTTTTTATCTATTTCTCTAATTTCTTCCATCAGAGATACAAACTTTAGAAAATCGTGCTGACTTTGGAAAGTGGCAAAGAAGGATTTAGTTAGGTCAGTGCATGAAGTGGGACCTGGGACAGTTTGCCAAGATCAAACATTCCTTAGCTGGAATCCTACCACCTAACACTAGGGACCTCCTTCCTTCCCTTCCACTCCTCTGTCTGTCTGCCCAGTTCAACTTCCTGGACCTCAGCCAGTGATGGCAGAGGGTGGAAAGAGGTACTAAAGGGAAGCAGAACCTACTGGTTCTACTGGGTTCCTCCCACCCTTGCCACTTGGCTCAGATCAATAGAATCTCCTGTGTGCGGTGATGCTCTGTCGAGTGGGATAGTAAGGATCAGGCCCAGGCTGTGTTGATTGCTCTCCACTTGCTAATTCCATGTTTCACACAGCTGCCTCACTCCCCAGGAACTCCCCTCAATTGCCATATGCTTTGTTCCACTTCATGGCTTCTGTGACCTTAGTACCTGGAAGACTTCAGTGGGTGGGCATCAGCCTGCTATGCTGGACTGAAAGTTCTCAGAGGAAGGGAAAGGTATTATCTCTTCACTCCTGCATAGAGCTGGCACGCCATCATGTCATTAGGGTAAAGACGTGAGTGAGCAGATGAGACTTGAAACCCAGAAGAGTTTGTAAGCACAGTTCCTGGAAAGGGACAGACAGTAATGGCTGCTCTGTTTATACCTGGGAGCACCCAGAGCCTCACTTGCACTTAGAGGGCTTGGAACCATCTATCTAGGGGAAAGGAAAAGGACAGAAATCAAGAGTCAATCCAACCATGGGTCACATCCCAGGGATAGCCTGAAGTGGAGCCCCAGGCTGCAGAGTATTTACTAGGGAGGCAATGGAACCAGCTTGTGGGAAGAATGGGGAGAGGGGGATAATGAAGAGGTAGAAGTTGGCCTTGATGTTGGTCAGGGACAGCTTGGCTCTGGACTCCAGTGACCCTTCAGAGTTATTCTCTCTGAGTTGGACCCAAATAACCTAACCTTCATATCTGACACTGACTGTCCTTGGCTGGGAAGCTCCCTGGAAAGGGTAATGACCTAGGTGAGGTGTCTCTAAAGGTGCAGTCTTTGGAGCTGTGTCTGATATTTCACTGGCTAGTGCTTCCTTCCAGAAGAGGATCTGGGCAGCACATAGCATGTCCAGCATAGCATGACCACAGGGAGCTAAGCAGGCTGGGCCCTGTGCACCACACACTAGAGATGGCTGCAGCTGGGAAAACAACCTTGGGATGGACATGTGGGTGTCTGTGGCCAAAGGGCTTCCGCATCTGGGTCAGGTGCTGGAGTCTAAGCCCAGGACCTCTGGCATAATGCAATGTTCTGAGTCTTGCTTTGAGCGTGGGGTTATATTAAATTGTACACATACATTATGTTTATATTGCATATATATGTCCATTGTGAAAATTATATCTCAATAAAGATGTTCAAATTAGTTTTATGTTTTAAAGCATCTATTTAATTCATTTTTACAGGTATGGGTGTTTTGCCTGCATGTAGTCTGTGTACTATTTGCTTGCCTGTAACCTGCAGAGGCCAGAAGAGGGCATCAGATCCTCCTGTACTAGAGTTACAGACAGTTGTGAGCTGCCTTGTGGGTAATGGCAATAGAACCCAAGTCTTCTAAAAGAGTAGTCAGTGCTCTTAATCACTGATCTCCTCAGCCTCTAGTTTAACATTTTGCAGTAACTATGCTGTATCAAACCTTCCAGTTGGTGCTGCCCCATTCTGTCTTATATATCCCAGGTTGATCTCAAGTTTGCTATGTAGCTAAGAAACACCTTCAGATCCTCCTCATCCTCACCACCTAAAAGCTGGGATTACAACCGTGAGCCACAACCTCCAGCTTAGGCGATACTGGGGGCTGAACCCAGAGCCCTGTGCAAACAGTCCACCAGCTAAGCCATACCCCTACCCTTCATGTTTTTTTTTTTTAAAAAAGAGAAAATATCACAGGAGTTTGACTGCACAGTTCTTCAACCCCCAAGTGGAAATGGGCATCCTAGAGGTAAATCTAGCTGAGCAAGGACATCAAAATTATCTGAACTTGAATCTGACAATAAATTTGGACAACTGTCACCCTAACCCTTCAGCAACCCTCTGACCTTACTGAAGGTAAAGAGTCAAGCAGTCAGGGAAGAGTGAAGCTATTTCTCATTTCCTTTGCTTTTACCTGAGTTTAGCTGAGCATTGCCTTGCTGCTGGCACCATGGCAGCTCTGAAAGAGGGCTGAACAGGGTACATCTGACCACATAAGGTCCCTTCTGCTGGATACTTAGATACTGACAGATGGCCCACACCCGAAGAACTTAGTGGGTACTGAGCTGGCATCCTTCAAAGGACGACAAAGATCTGCATGGCCTCTGTGGAAGGGGTGGGACCCTTACCACACTGTAAGATATTGTCATCTAAAATGCTTGGCACACGCCCTGGAAGTGGCTTTTTGTTTGTGTGTGTTCTCCTCTAAGCATCAAGGTCACTGTGGCCTCCTTGGCCTGTGGGCTCCTAGAGTTTCTGCTCCTCCTTTGGACCTATTCCTTATCTCTCTATGCACAAAGGTGGCTTGTTCTTAGATCCCAGAGTCTGTTTACTGGAGGGGATCCTCTGCCCTTGGCCTCTTTTCCCAAATGCTCTGTGCCACCCACTTCCCTGAGTCTGGTGGACAATGTTCTCACAAAATTCATGATTTCTTCTGTTTTCATATCTTTAAAAAAAAACAACTACAGCCCTCTATGCCTTACTAATATTTGGGGAGCGGTCGTTTCTCGTGCTCCACCCACAGGAACAAGGTGCAAGGGAAATGAGGAGACCCTAGGACCAGATGGACTCCCTAATTGACTACTACCCAGGTTGACTAGTACTCACCTGGCACCTGAGACTAGCCATCTCACCTGGCACCCCGATCTTTCATAGGACAGTAGTGAGGACCAAATCCTTCCATTTTCCAGACCCTAAGCAGCTTGCCTAGGCGTTCACCCAGGGCGGAGTCGCACGTGCCTGGTTTCACAGGTGGGAGCATCCCGCTCATGTTCACAGAGACAACCTTGGCCTTTGCTTCCACTGACTCCTTAGTGAACTGCAGGGAGGTCTTTGGAGAAGATCATGATACCCAGCAGCTTCGGTGTGTTTTGCTTCCATCAACACTGAGATGAGCTTGCCTCTTTGAGCCTGTAACAACGTACAGAAAAGGGAAGGGTGTTGGGCATGCAAAGTTCGCTGAGGATCTAAAATCAGGGGAGAAAATTCTGAAAGCAGGGAGGTGTAAGAGTTGTCAGCAAGAAGGAAAAGAAGAAAATGTCTGAGAAAGCCTCTCATAGAGCCAGGCATGCTGTCACACATCTTCAGAGGCTGAGGCAGGAGGATCGGGAGGTCAAGGTCAGCCTAAGCTAAATAGTGAGTTCAAGGATAGACTCATAGCCTGGTCTACATGAGGCCCTGACCCAAAATACAAAACAGAGCAAAACAAAAAAAGAGGAAGAAAGCTTCTGATTCTCACGTGTCTTAATTTTGCAGACTCTCACATATGTACCTACTCCGGGGTGAGAAAAAGCTGGCCCCAGTGAATACATCCCCAGACTTCCAGACCCAAAGCACAGAGGTGATTGTAGATTCACACTGCCGAGACAGCCATTCCAAACAATTTACACCCAATCCTTTCTTAATGCGTTGTTAAATCTCTGGGTACATATTTGCTGATACAACATTCACAGCAAGGCTCCGAGAGCTGGAAGGACAGGAAGGGCTTTTCTTTCCAGACTCACTTCAGCCTTGCTTGTTAGAGCCCATCAGGGTCCCACACCTCATTGTCTCAGTGTGGGTGCAGGACAGGGTGGATCACGGACCCACGCAGCCTTCCCATCCATTGTAAAGTTGGTCAATTCCACTGATGGGTTAATACCACAGATATTTACTTCTCTGGTTGAGTGACTGATTGGTTTAGTGTGAGTCTGTATGTGTGCATTCATTTCTGTGCATGAATATCTGTGTGTGAGACTGAAGGTTCATGTGTGCGTGCATGCGTGTGCATGCATTTGTGCATACCCTGGCACTCAAGAGCACGCACATGATGCATGTGTAGAGTTCAAAGGACAACTTCTTGGAGTCAGCTCTCTTCTTCCACCAAATAGGTCTTGGGGATTGAACTAATAGGTTCTCGGGCTTGGCAGCAAGCACCTTTACTTCCTAAACCATCTTGCTGACCCCGTTGCACACAATTTATGGGAATGGAAACTGGTGCAGCTGCCACAGAAAATAGCATGATGCTTCTCCCAAAAGTTAAAAATAAAACTGTCACATGATTCCCTAAGTTTTGCCTATTCCAAGATAGCTTTTTGGATATGTACCCATAAGATGCATGCAAAACCATTGGCATGGCAGTTTTCTCTACAATAACCAGGTAAGAAAAAGTCACAGAGTTTTGACAGGTGAACAAAACATGGTCTGCAATATAAAGGAATATTACTCAGCCTTAACAAGGAAGGGCATTCTGCCACCTCTTTTAATGGGACAGAATTTTGAGGACAGCATGTTAAGTGGCATAAACTACACAGAGAGTAGCTCTCTGTGTGATTCCCATGTAGCAGGTCCCAGAGTAGACATATCCACAAGGATGGGCAGCAGAAGGCTGGTCAGCAGCATTTGAGGAAAATGACACAGAAAGCTTTGTTGCCATGGGGACAGAAGTTCGATTTTACAAGATGAAACCATTCTGGACACAGGTTACACAGCAATGTGGATAATACTGCTGGAGTAGACCTTGAGAAATTGTTAAAGGCGGGGGCTGCAGCTCAGCAGTAGCACTTGCCTGGCGTGCACAAGGCCACGGAGTTCATCTCGATTACCACACATACACAAAATGGTTAAGATGACAACTTTGGTCACTATGGAAAGAAATAGTGCATACTTGCTTCCTTGTAGCAATGGTCACGGGCTGCCAAGTAATGCTTGGGCTCCAGGTATGTCGTGTGTTCCCCTCTATCTCTTCCTGCTCCGCATTCCCCACACTCAGGGTCAGACAAATGGAGGCTCAGCACATCTTCACTGGATGTCAGAGGGAAACAGGGAGTGGTCAATGGAGGAAGGGAAGAAAGAAGGAACAGAAAATCAAGAGATAAATTACAAATGGGAAGTAACCCAATGAAGAGACCTTCAGCGTCTCTGATGCTCCAGGGACAGCACACTGAAGCAAAGGGTTCACTGCTCACCATAAAATGAGGAAAGAGTTTAGTATCACAATTTAAATACCTAATGGTGGGGAGGATTTGTTGAGTTGGATAACTTCAGACAGAGTCGGTACATTTCTTTCCATATGTCTGTGGTCATGTATGTATATGTTCATGGATGTGTAGCTTCACGTGAGTATGCAGATACATGTGCAAGTATGTGTTTGTGCATGGTGAGGTCAGGGGGCAACCTGGGATGTAATTTCTCAGGTGGCATACACTTTTTTTTTTTACTTTTTAAACCAATATTTTTCTTAATTTTTTGAAAATGTCACACAATGAATTTCTATCATATCCACACCCAACTCCTTCCATATCTACCCTCACTCCCATACCCACCCAACTTTGAGTTTTCTTCTTTCTTTTTCACATAGACTTCAGTTTGTATTGTCCAATTACACTGAAGCACGGGACCTGTCCTAGCATGCAGTTGACCAGTATTTTGAGGCAGGATCTCTCATTGGCCTAGAACTAACCAACTAGGCAAGGCTGGTTGGCCAATGATCCCCAGGAGTCTGCTTTTAAATGTTGTGTTTGGTGGCTGATAAGCCCAGGAGGATTGCTTAGAAACCTACCGCAGCTCAGAGAACAAGATGGTCAGTGACCATAGCAGAGTCCTGCCTGGATGCAAGCTCACAGAGGAATATCTAGGTTGCCACTGTATATACACACTTATATGCTTACTGCTATATGCCTGCAGTGTGTTGACTCAAGCATATGCCTGCATACGTTTGTGTCTATACACATACTATATGTTAGCTCCCACATGTGTGCGTATATATGCTTATGTCTCTGTGTGTCCTAGCAGAGCTAAACAGCTGTGGCAAGGGCTGGTGGAAACAGAAGTCCTCAGGTGTCTGCATGGGAGCACAGGTGCAGAGACAGGTGCCTTGGATGCATGCTGGAAGACAATTGTGGGACTAGATAGAGCACTGCCTCCGTGGGGCTTCACGGTGTAATAGGACCCGGATTTTTACGAAGGTTTGCATAGCTGGAAAACTTGGCTGGTGTGTAAAGTGCTAGGTAGAGAGGTAAAGGGTGCTCTGTGAGAGTCACACGGGGTCCGGCCAGGAGAGGTGGGGAAGGCACAGCACACCAACTGAGAGTTGAGTGAAACTAAAAAATGAAGTAAAAGATTTTTTTTTAAAAAGTAAAGAAATAGAAAACATAGAGCAATAATTGTGTGTGGGAATAGGGCTTACTTATTTTTCTTTTCTCTTCTCTTTTGCCATAATACTAAAGACAGCATTCCTGGGAGTGGCGAGATGGCTCAGCAGGTGAAGGTATGCACTTGTCACCAGGCCTGAAACCCGAGTTCTATACCAGGGACCCACATTGCAGAGGAGAAAACCAGCTCCTGTAGTTGTCCTCTGGCCTTCACACACATGCCATGGTATGCACAACATGAGCACACAGTAACAGTAAATAAAGTTTGAAATGTCATAAAACTTTTTAAAAGAAAGCTCTGCTGAATTGGACCCTATTACTGCTAAAGCTTCTGCACTGAGAAAATGCTACCAGGAAAAACAAAAGGCAGAGTGCAAACTGCAAGGAGAAACAAACAAAACCACAAGAGACCCTGCAACAGACACAAACAAGGGTTACAAATCCCATATACAAAGAGCTTTGTCCATCAATAAATAATTCCTCCCTCTCAGCAAATGGACTGAGGACAGGAAGTCTCACATGCATGCCCAAATAAGTCAATACAGTAGGCCGATAAGCAGAAAAAAAAAAAAAAAGAATTGCCTTCGGTGGTAATCAAAGACACATGAATTAAAACAGTCATGTGCCTTTATTACTTTGTTTATTTTTGCTGATGAACTCAGCAGGGATTTAGTGCTGAGGCATTAGGATTTGAAGGAAGTGGCCAGAAGTAGGTGGGAATATAAATTGGTGTAGCTTTCCTGGGAGGCCATTTCGCAGTGTCCCTCAAACGCTTCAGACGTATGCTTACTTGGTCATTTTACCTAAAGAATTTATCTTTGGGAAACCAATGCACAGAGATTAGGTGAGGGATATCAACTTCAGCATCGCTCACAACAGAGCAAAACCAAGAACACTGTAGCTGTCTTAACAGAATCAAATGGGACCGGATGATAGGCAGCCATTAAAATCTATGTCATCGAGGGCACCTAATGATGTGGGAAAATGGCCACAATACGTGGTAAACAGGAAGGAAAAGAGTTTACGCAACTGGAACATTCAAATTGAGAGGCCAGCGACATAAATCAGTCAGGTGTGGAAACCTGATAGACCGCCTGGGGCTGGGCTCACATTGCATCAGAGGAGAGTGGGAGAAGAAGCCGAGGGGCAGCTCAGGGTCACTGCTTAGCCACATGAGAACGTAAATGAGACCATCATAGTCCACCACTGACAGTCACAGGTTCCAGGTGCAGGAGCAACAGGTGGAAAGGAAAACTAAATGGTTTAGAAGGAAAAACGGCACGATAGCCACAGGACTTCAGACAGAACAATGTCTTAGGGGACAAGATATACTCAGCCCAGAGTTTAAAAAAAAAGTAAGTTTTGCGAGCTCAGTCCCAGCTGCTGTGAGTTTGTGTCTAACAAATACCATCAGGAGCTGGAGGGGAGAGAACGGGATGATTTGGATTCAAACACTTTACATCCATACCCATATATGAATATTAAATAAGTATTTTCAAAACCTAGAAAATAGTACAATTAATGAATTCAAGGCATTTAGGACAAGGAAAACTCATCTTAGAACATGTGAGACAGTGCACACTCCACTTCAGTGTGTCTGGGAATCACAGGTGAATATGTGAATTGACAATGCTGGCCCATGGAACACATTTTCAGTCACAAAGATATGAAGGAGTATTACAGGTAAATAAAAAATAGAATCAACACCTTAGGCTAAGCCTGGTGAAGGGTCTGAGTAGGCAGTCCTTAGAGAAGAGAAACTAAATGGCCAATAGACATGTTACCGTGCTTAGGACGGTGGGATGGTTGATCTACATGGCTGACTAGATGGATTTAGAATGTCCTAGGAGATACGCTTCTGAGTGGGCACTTCCAGGGAGGTTTGATTAAGAGGGAAAGACCGAAGACCCTGAATGGGAGGCAGGAACACTCAATGAGTTAATATTCTAGACTGAACGAAAACGGAGGTCAGAAGGATGCTGGGTGTCTTCCTGCTTTGCTCTGTGACCAGGGCCAGGACCAAGTCACTCCTGTCACCTCCCCTCCCCAGCATGATGGACTGTATTCCTCTAAACGATGGGTGAAAATCCATCCTTCTTGCCTTAAGTTGCTTTTTTGTTAGCGATTTTGTCACAGCTACAAGAAAAGGAAATGGAGAGAAGCAGGTTTTATTGCTGTGTAGTTTGTTGGCCTTCAGAACCGGTGACGGGAGGAATGCGGGAAAGTTTGAAGCTGCCTGTGAGGTATAGCTCCAGGGTGCTGTAAGAAGCACTTCACCTCCAGTGGGAATTTGGAAGACCAGAATGCAGGTGGGAATGAAGTCAGGGGCCACCAAGATTCAGAAGGGAACAAAGATACTACTGAGAATTCGACCAGAGGGTGTTGAGCTTGTATTATAGGGGAGGAGGGGACATCCTTATGCTTGGATTGCATGCCTCTTCTCTAACGCCCTTAAGCTGCTTTCTGTCAGGTCCTTGGCACAGATAAGGTTGCTGCTGCAACTTAAAGACTTGATTACAAGTTCATCGCTTAACTAAACAGGCCCAGTGTTCTAGGCCGTTGGAGGGAGTGTATGGTTCTGCTTTTCACAGTCTTTGGGGGTCTCAGTCTGGAGTATTAGAGGCATATTTCTAAGCTGCCTTAGGAAACTTGGTAGTTGAAAAAGGAAAAAGAGGACTGTCCTGGGGGAGGTTTCCACAGGCTAGACCAAAAAACTGTGTAGAACTTCTGTTAATAACCATTGGTTGGACGCCAAGGCCACGGCTAACTGCAGGAGAGGCTGGGAGATGGAGTCAAACTGTGCCTGAGAAAGGGGAGAGCAGTTGGGAACCAGATAGCAATCTTGGCCACACATCTTAAGAGACACTCAGCTCCCGCTAGCAATCAGAGAAACGTAATTAAAGCCATTTCCATCACCAGACTGGCAAAACAGATTATCAAGACTATCCCCAGCCAGCAAACAGCTTCACAGAGAATATCCCCCAGCCCCCCTTCATCCTGTTTAAAATTTCTATTCTATGCATGTGCTGTCGCTAACATACCATTCATTTACTTGTTAGTAGTGTTTACTGTTTACACACTGTCTTCCCACTTTGCAATGCCAACAGGGTAGGGCTGTGTGAGCGGTACCTTAATGCATGCCCAGCATCCACAGAAAAGGATCTGCGGAACAGAGAGGCATCATAGGAGGTGGTCCAGGTAGGCCCTTCCTCATTGATCCCCAGTACCCGAGAGTAAAGAAAGCTTCAACTTCCAGGCCTTTGGCTCAACTCAGCTCCGGTTCCAGATTGCTCCTCCATACATTTATAAGTGCAAACAGCTGTTGTCTTCAGCCTCTATGTTTGGCTATTTTATATTTTGTGTGTGTGTGAAATATAAATAAGATGCCATTTGATGAGTTTTAACAAATGTGCAGACTCAGTGAAGGGACTGGGTATTGGTTACTCTGCATTGTTGTGGTAGAATACCTGATACAAGCAATTTGAAAGAAGGATTTGGCTCAGGGTTTTGGAAGTTTCAGTCCATGGTCACTTGGCTGCATTGCTCCTGGGGCTGTGTGGTGAGTCAGAGAACCCTGAATGAAGCATGTGCTAGAGTGGAATAGGAGGGATGGAGAGAGAGAATGTCCTTCAGTTCAGTGCCCTGCCTATGAAGTGAGCTGATTCCTTCGACCAGGATTTACTTCCTAGTTTCCACACTTCAAAATTCATCGAATTATGTCTCCACCCAGAGATTAGTCTTGTACTGATGAGATCAGAGCCCTCATGATCCAGTAATTTCCTAAAAGCCCAATCAGAAGGCAGCTAAGCCTTGGGAAGGGGCTTTGTATCCTAACCATAACTCATCACCATGAAGAGATACAGATGGTTGAACCCCATAGAAGGCCTCTTAAGGGAGCAAGTTTTGGATGGCTGATTACACAGCAATAGGAGAAGGAGAGACACATGCCCCTCTTCTCCCTTCATTGTGAACATGTTTCTAGTCTGTTTTTTATTTTCTATCCCCAGATCTCTTCAGTGATCTCCTAAGGGTCTGCTACTTTCCCCATCAGACGATGAGATCTTCAAGGGTCCCCATCTACATGACTTGTTCCTCATGACTGCTCCTGTGTCTGGCACAGTTCCCTGCACCTGGTAGATGCTGAATAGAACATGATTTCATGGATAACAGAGTGTGATGATACCTGATGATGAGTCTAGAGATTTGGTTTCTCCTTCTGACTTCAATCTTATATGGGTGGTGCAGGAGAATCATCTATATTCTGTCAATTATATTTTAAATAAACGCTGATTGGCTGATAGCTAGGCAGGAAGTATAGGCGGGAAAACCAGACAGGAAGTAGAGGTGGGAAATGAGAACAGGAGTATTCTGGGAAGAAGGAAGCTCTTTCCCCAGTCCTGCCCAGACCACGGAAGAAGCAGGATGCAACCTGCCCCACTGAAAAAGGTACTGAGCCATCTGGCTAACATAGATAAGAATAATGGGTTAATATAAGTTATAAGAGCTAATACGAAGCCTGAGCTAATGGGCCAATCAGTTTATAATCTTCTGGAGACCTCTGTGTGATTTTCTTTGGGGCTAAACGGCTGTGGGAACTGGGCAGGACAGAAACCCCAACAATCAGTCCCTTCATGTTACATATGGGGAATGTATATGGCTTAGCTTTAGCCACATCAGGGTCCCTCAGTCACATATGGTGGCTCCATTTCTTTTCCTGTCACGGTGATAAAATACCCAGACAAAAGCAACTTAAAGAAGAAAGAGCTTATTTGGCTCCCAGTTCCCGGTTACAGTCAATCATCATGGGGAAGCCGAGGAGCAGGAGCTTGAAGCGGCTACTGACGTTACAGTTAGTCTATGGCAGAAAGCAACAAATGAAGGCATTCTTGCAATCAGCTTACTGTTTTCATTTTTGTACAGTTCTGTATCTCAGTCAGAGACTAACTCCACTTAGTCTTCCCACCTTGACTGTACAATCTCCACAGGTATGCCCAGAGGCCCACCTCCTTGGTGAGTCCAGATTGGCAAGCTGACCACTAACACTGTCTATCACATTTATTCAGTAAGTACTTCAGAGCACCTACTCCATGCCAGGCACAGCACTGGGTGTCAAGGAAATGAGGGTGACCTGAGCGGACACCATCCACATTCTCAAGGTGCTTACTCCTTGACTGAGAGGTAGGTGCTAGTCCAGGGACCTGTGCGATCAAGGGGTCCGACAAAGCACCGCCAGGGCACTCTAAACTCAGGCTACGGGTTTGAGCATTCTGCTGTGTTCTTTTTCACACAAACAGTCCTGTTATCTTAGAAGAATAGCTCAGGAAACAGAATCCTTTTTATTTGCTATCAAGGTTAGAGTTGTTCTGAGAACCGCTGTGTCTGTAATAATAGCAAGCTCTTCTGAAATAAACACGGGATGGCAGAAATGAGCAAAACCACCAGGCTGTTCCTTTTCATAATCTCTGACTTCAAAACCACAAAATAGACCTTTCAGATAAACCAACCAGCCTTGGAATTACCCAGAACTCAACCAGGGACACTTACTTGAGAACACTAGAAACGACAAACTCTGCCTCCCACGTCTCTTTCCATGAATTTATCACACAGAAGGAAGCACCCTGCCTTATAAATATTTCCCATTGTGGAACTTTTTTTTGGTAAGCTCCTCGAGTAATTTCAGATCTCAGCCAGGTTTGTTCTCCCTGCTGCCCCAATACAATATCTTCCAGGGCTGAAGCGCTGAAGTGATGGGGAGAAAAGAGAAATTAAGACAACTTCGCAGCATTCCATAAGCATTTGCACGCGAACTGGGCTGTCCTGCTGTGTCATAAATTTGATATGGAAGGGAACCATGAGTACCAGAGTTCACACCCAGTCAGGCGCTCTAACCACACGTCATGGAGGCTTCTACAAAAGAAACACAATAATATCCTTGCAAATATAGGACTAAGGAGAATCCACATAGCACATCTGAGAGCGCTCAGATGTGTAATTATTGTGAGGATTTCACAGACACATAAATATAATGATCTTCAGCTAAGTAAATTGCTAGCTACCAATGAAATAAATAGGGTCCCTTCAGAATTTGAAATAATTTGGGGTAGGAGGGGGGTGGGAAATGATTCACCTTAGCTGTTATCTTAGGAACAGTAATAGAGGAATCTAGCTGCCAACTCCGGGGCATTTGCATTGTTCTTCGTACCCTGTAGAGTGTGTCAGAAGCGCTGGGTCCCCGCTGATTTCCAACCCCCTATTTTGATAAACCACAGCACAGCAAGGCTCAGCACCGGGTAGAGCAGCTAATCCTGTTTACTGCAGTAGGCACCCCAGCCATAATATTTCCCCCAGAAATACTGATGTGTTTAAAGGTCAGGTTGATGCTGATTTGACAGGATAACATAAATTCATCTCTCTAGGAGGAAAATGGTATACATGACTTGGTTTAAAGGTTAAACTGCCTCCCCCACCACTGGATAGGTCAAGGATACAGGTCTTTAATACACAGAGTATAATTACTTGTTTGGACAGACAGGTGGAAGGAAGTGGTCCAGGCTTCGGGTTTTAGTAGGGATGTTTGAAAATTTAAGAATCTATTGACATGTCATTTTTGAATATAGTTCATTGTAGGGGGGAAAACCCTACCATGTTGTTCGGTTAAGATGTCCTGTCTCTGCCTCTCCTGACTATGGGAGTCTATGAATCTATTTCAGAGTGCTGAGACAGTTGGTAGTGTTCACAGGGCTAGTAAACTCTTCAGCACCAGAGGTGTTTAGGAGGCAGTGAGTGAGGGCTTTGAAGATGAATAAAAGGAAAATACTGATTATTTTTTAAGATACATTTGCTTGATGTGTGTGTGTGTGTGTGTGAGTGTGTGTGTGAGTGTGTGTACCCCATGGTGTATGTGTATGGGGATCAGAAGCCAACTTACAGGAGTCAATTCTCTCTTTTCACTACCTAGGTCCTGGGGATCAAACTCAGGTCACCAGGCTTGGTAGCAGGCACCTTTATCCACTGAGCTATCATCTTGGCCTAGAATATACTTTTTAAGTACATCCACAAAGATTGTTGAATTTTTTTTTTATTAATTAGGAGAAAGATATATAGAAACTCTCCCACTAAAAAATAAAAACAGACAAATCAAATTCAGAAAATTTCTTTCATGCATGCCTTCATCTAGCCATACAATGTATAATGTGTGTGTGTGTGTGTGTGTGTGTGTGTGTGTGTGTTTTAAAAAGTATTGAAGCCTATACCATTTGCTAGATTGAGGGTAGCTGGAAAGGCTTCGCCTTAACCTTATAAACTTCATAGCCAATCTGGGAAGAAAAATTAAGTCATTTCAGAAGGGCAGTTGAAGCAGGGAATGGGCACTGGTGCCTGCCCAGAAGAGCTAGGACTTGGCTGTACTTCTGTGTGGGGAGGGAGAAGAATCCCCTGTATTCCCTTTGACCCCAATCAGGGCAGCAGCCTCAGGTTACAGCAGGACACAAATAGAGCAAGCAAGCAGTCAAGGTTTATTTTAGCAGATGCAACCACAAAAATGGAAAATGAGCCGTCTTTCACTGGGGCGGGTGTGGGGGGGGGGCAGGCAGAGCTGAGAGGCCATTCCCTCTCTCCTGGCTCACCTCCAAGGAGAGCTGGCCTCTCTTTCTAGAATAATTGAAAGCTTTCCTAGAAGCCATTCTTACTCCAGTCTGCGCTAACTACGCTCACAAATAAGTATATGTGTTGGTTAGTTTTGTGTCAACGCTACGCAAGCTGGAGTCATTTGGGAAGAGGGAAACTCAACTGGGAAAATGCTCCCACTAGATTAGCCTGTGGGAAAGCCTGCAGGGCATTTTCTCGGGTGATGATTGATGTGGGAGGGCTCAGCTCGCTGTGGGTGGTACCATCCTTGGTCCTGAGTGCTATAAGGAAGCAGGATGAGCAAGCCATGAGGAGCATGCCAGCAAGCAGCACTCCTCCATGGTCTCCGCATCAGCCCTTAGCACTGGGTTCCCCTTGCGTGCCTGCCCTGACTTCCTTCAGAGATACAGTACGACCTGATATTTGAAAGCGGAATAAAACCTTTTCTCTCCAAGTTGCTTTTGGCCATACTGGTTTGTTGTTGCTGTTGCTGCTGTTTTTTTATCACAATAGTAGAAACGCCTAAAACAGAATAAAACTCATAAAGTTGAAGAGTTTACTGGGGAGAGAGAGACAATGCTTTCTGTATGATCCTGGGGAATTAGGATGGTGTCATGAGAGTCACTGGAATCTGCCCAGACAGGTTTTGTGGTTTTTCCCAGAACCCTGTTCAGCTTAGTTGTCCCATGCCCACCTGCAAGCCACACTGTAGTCAGCATTTTTCTCACCTTGCTGCTTTATCCCGACTGTTCATTCCTCCCTAAAGTCTGCTCCGCTGTAGCGCTACCAGCATCTCCCTGTCTCCCATCATATCATGCTGAGCATTACAGAACACAGTTTTTGTTTTGTTTTACAACACTAGTCTTCCTTCCCCATTTACCAACTCTCCCACACAGACCTTGGTCTTATGGTCAACAGCAGGTGCTTTGTAGGGGCCTGGGAGAGGCCTGGACTAAAGCAAAGCTGGGTCAAGGGTAGGCCCAGGTAATTTCATTGGTGCCAAGACTCGAGAGGCTATCCTGCCCCAGGCCCCTCTCCCGGGGTCAGGATCTGGAACTGGGGATTTTCTCCAAAACAACTATGTGTTCCATATGCCTGAGCATGATTTCTCCGGACAACACCGGCTTCAATTGGTGAGTTTTCCCATTCTGGTCAGCTTAACCGCTTCTCCAAACCCAAGGAATTGACTGTTGAGCTCTGGCAACCCTCTGGTGTTCCTAGAAATGGGAGGACTGCCTCAACCACAGTCTTCAAGGCTACCGTTGTGCCCTTCACTAGCATTCATTTGTGGATTGCTTCCCTCAGTTGCTTGGAATGGCCCAGGGCCAATCCACCCATGACTGAGGGCCCAGGATCCCTCAGATCCTTCTTTATCTTTTTTTTCCATTTCTTTTTTCTTTTTTTCCCTTGCCATGAGAGGCCTTTCAGAGCAGCCTCTGGCCTCACTGGGTTCTGAGTCACCCCAACCGGATCGAGACAGGCCTAACCATCCCACCCGTGGCAAGGGGATGCCCTCCCACGGGTCTTGTGACATGCTGATTCACACCCCGCCCACAGTCAAGAGACGTCTTACTGTGGGCCTTGTGGTGTCACAGTTTCGCGGGTTTTCACGGTCTCAACTATGGGAAGCAATCCATCCAAACCCATCAATCCAGCCTTCCCCCTGGGATGCCTTTAAGAGGTCCTGAAGCCCCAGGCCTTAATGCCCTAAATACAGATTCCCACACTGGTCCACCTTTGTTTAAAAAAATGGCCTCGTTACAATTTAGATGGAAATCTAAAGTGGCTGCCTAACGTCACCTTTGATCCCAATATTTTACAGGAACTTTCTAACTACTGTCAGCGCACAGGCAAATGGAAGGAGTTTCCCTACATCCAAGGCTTTTACTATTTAGGCTCTAAGCCTAAGCCCTCTGTCCTTGCAAGCTGTTCACCTGCTCATATGTTCCTGGCTATGCTGTCTATACTAGAAGAACCCTCTACTTCTGCTCTGTACCCAGCTAATGAACCCCCGCCTTTTCGACCTCAGTGGGCAACTATCCCCCCTCCCCCAGTTCCTACTCCTGTCCCTTCAGCCCCAGCTTCTACCCTTGTCCCTTTAGCTCCTACTCCTGTTTCTATGCCGATTCCTTTACCTACTGCTCCTGACCATGCTAAGGAATCCACATCTTCCCAACCTCAGCTGGCAGATACTTCTGCCCCTTTACCTCCCGCTGCCTTGCCACCTCCCTCCATTTGCTCTTCAGCTCTCCCTGCCCACTTGAACCAGGCAATAGGTTCCATTAGGTTTTTTAACAGCAAGTATAGGGGTGTTAAAGGGAGAAGAGGAGGGGTGAAGTAGGTTTTTTTCTGACGAGAAGGGGTACTGAGCTTGGGTAATGTACTTAGTAGGATCTTGTAATTGGATAACAATGGGGGGAATGGTGTTTAGAAATGGAGGGGTTTTGGGTGTCCCAGACTTTGGGGTCCACCTGGGAGGCTGGTAGAGGAAAAGACACATTGGAGTTGGGAGGTTGGGAGGCTAGGAGAAGGAGGAGCAGAGCTGCAGGTGAGTCTGGGGGTAAGGTGAATGGGAGGAGCAAATGAAATGGAAGCTCCTACTTTTGCTAAAAAATCCCTTCTCATGAGAAGTACCAGGTAGGTTGGCATGACTAAAAATGAATGAGTAAGATAAATACCCCTAAAAACACAGTTAAGTGGTGGGGTCTGCTTAGTAGATAAGGTTGTACCCCTACCCCGACAATAGGGAAACTAGAAGGAGAGGTAGGTCCCCAGAATTCCCTCAGTATCGAGTATGTGGCTCCGGTATCCAAAAGAAAGGAGATGGGCTGTCCTGATACTGTGATGTTTACCTGTGGCTCCCTGTTACAGATGATGGTTGTGGTCGGGTCAAAGGAGCCCAGGCAGCCTCACTCATCCATGGCCAGACCTAGAAGGTCAACTTGGGAATTTTCTGGGTTTGATGTCTCCGTGCCACTATGTGCACGAGGACAATCTACTGCCCAATGTCCTTCCCTATGGCATCTTGGACAAGGTCTCGCAGGACCAAGATGAGGATTAGGGCATGCTTGGGGCCCAGTGACCAAGTGACCAGTTCTACCACATTTGAAACACGGGCCTGGAGGTTCTCGAGCCCCAGGGGCAAGGGAGCAGCATGGACAACACGGATCGGGCAGTCTGTCACCTCAGCCGGTCTGGAGGCTGTGGTTAGCATGTGACAGCGATTTCGGGCTTTGTCATTTCTCACATGGTACACCTTAAAAGCCAACTCTAAGACTTCTGCCTGCAGTGTTAAGGGGCTGTAGTAATGAGGTGCATGGGCCATGTCCCACTGCCCGGCTCCTGGTGCCTGGCTAGCTTATACCCAAAATAATCACATGGAAATTGTATTAATTTACTGCCTGGCCCATTATATTTAGCCTCTTCTTGGCCAACTCTCATATCTTGATCTAACCCATTTCTATTAAATCTGTGTTTACCATGAGATCGTGGCTTACCAGGAAAGATTCTGCATGTCTGACTCTGGCGATTTCATGGCGGCGTCCCTCTCTCTCTCTCTTCTTCTCAGCATTCTGTTCTCTTTTCCCTGCCTATCTAAGTCCTGCCCTATCAAAAGGCCAAGGCAGTCTCTTTATTAACCAATTAAAGCAACCCAAATACAGAAGGACCTCCTACACCAATTCCCCTTTTCTGTTTAAACAAAAAAGAAAGGCTTTAACTTTAACATAGTAAAATTACATATAACAAAACAGTTATCAAGCAAGAATTACAGTTACGATACTTATATCTATTTTATCTTTTATAATGACAAAGGAAACTATAACTATCTTATTTATTCTTCAACTCCATCAAAGACTCCAGAAAGATATAATATTACCTAAGTAAACAAGAAGTAAGCAACTTCCAAAACTCTAGAAGTGACAGAGACATCTTGCTTCCTGGACAGTCACCCAAAGTTATTTTGAACCGTTGGGGCATCTATCTTCAGCCTACAGGCCCATAGTATCCAGCAAACATTTCCATGAAGCAGGAAAATTCAAAGACAGTTCAGTCACTTTCTTCTGTGTCCTGCAAAATGTCTCACAGACTCTTTCATGAAACAGGAACCCCAAAGGATTATCTCACCTTTAGGCAAGTTCAGCAGTCCTCTCTCTGCAGGTTCTTTGTGTCTAGTTTATGCAACAGTCCAGGCAAGAGCACTTTCTTGCCCAAATGGCTAGCAAACTCCAAAAGGAGCTTCTTCAATGCCCAATTTCCTCAGGAAGTAGCTTGGTGCTGCCAGGAGCAGATGTGTCTCATTGTCATGAAAAGCCCTAAGTTATTAAAACATTAAATGCCATATTCTGTCGTCTTTGAAAGACATGAAGAATGCCTATCTAACTGAAATATATCTCTATATATCTAGAAAATCTAACTAACATGACTACAAACTTGATGATTATCGATGATTATCCATTAACAACCTATATTTCCAAATTATACATTACATTTTTAAATGAACTACACAATCACAATCAAAATTGACCTTAAACTTGTATCAATAAATCAAGATTTATACCAATGGAAATCATTCATATCTATACCATATCCCCCTTTAAATGTAAAAGAACATTTATAAACAATATTTGGGAATATGGGCACAGTTATTTCCAAACTTCTTCCTGCTGTATGGGAGTGCTGTCAATCAGGTCTTTCATGGTGTATCCTGTGTGCCAGGTTCATCTCAGTAAGCAGTTGAGTGAAGTAATGTTTTGAAGGTGTTCACGGTGACCTTCAGGAGGGCATGGTCTATCATACCAAATTGGTCTAGAAGGAATCCACAGGGTCTCATCGTCTGTGAAAACAAAAGAAGAATCTCTTTTCCAAAGCATCATATTCTTAGACCCAAATTTGGAAGTCATGATACCTTTAGAACATACATGCTGGTTGGGCTTAGCAGCACACACAATGAAATGTTTCTCTGCAGTTATCTTCTTCACAGTCAAAAATTTAAAGAAAACACAATAAAATACATAATCCAGACATTCTGTGAATATTCCATTTTTACGTGGCTTATTTTTTTTATTTTTTTTAATCTATGACTATCTGTACTCTGTCTCTTTAAAGACTTTACCCTTTTTTTAAAAGCATTAACTTTATTTCATGACTCTCTATACTCTTTTTCTTTTCTCTCCCAAGCCTACGTACACCCATCCAACACTGTGACCCATTTAGAGGTCTTTTATGTCTGAATCTGTCCTATTGCATTGTCTGTAATTCTCTACTGTTTTGAAGAGCTTTTAAAATGCTAAGCAGCTTGGTTGTAGCTGCTCTGGATGTTGGCTCTGCCTCTCTCCAATTTCAAAATGGTGGACGTACCATTTCTACTAGCTCTGGGGACACCAGGCAGGAGCTGTGCTCAGCAGTCCAACCCGGAGAATGAGCGTGCAAAATATAAATGCTTTTTATCTGATTTACAGCCAAATATGTCACGCAGAGCAGCGTGCAGCCTGGAAACATTTCTGTGTATGGTGGCAGAAATCCGCCATGCTCTCCTGCCTGTGCACGCCTAGTAGACCTGATCATGCTGCCTGCCCAGGCAGGTGCCAAAACATAGCCAGAGTTTGCAACGGAGGCAGGGCCCAGGAAGCCTCATTTTAAAATGGCGTGGCTTTTTTTTTTTTTTTTTGTACAGCTGAATCAGGAAAATCTCTCTTAAAGGAGCTATGGCACGCCGCCAGCTGTGCTAAACTCTATATTTGTGTCTAGAATTCTTTTTAAGCCCTCTCAGGTTTTATGTGGAGTTAGTCGGCCACGTTGGGCAGCCAATTTGTAGTAATGAGAGGAGCGGGCAGGCCGTGGTCCTGGTTGCACTGCTAGCTTAAAGGGGCCTTTCTCCAAACGTTTAAGTTTAGCCCTAATGCCAGAGTAGCACTGATTAAAAAAATGAGTCATGAGTAACTGTCTGCCTTCTGTGGTTTCTGGATCTAAGTAACAGAGCTTTTGTGAGGCCTTCCAAAAATGAGGAAGGATTTTCCTTCGTATCTTGAATGATCTCTGAGAGCTTAGTATAGTTTACTGGTTTGAGGGCAGCCTTACGGAGACCTGCCAGAAGGCAAGTCAAAAACTGGTCCCTAGCTAAAATCCCACCCGGAGTATTATAATCCCAGTGTGGCTCTTGCTCTGGGACCGCCTCTGCTCCGGGAGGGTGGGAGGCAAGAGTTTGGTGAATCTCATCTGCATGTAGTCTGGCCTGCTCCCAAACTCACCTGCACTCTTCAGGAAGTAGGTTATTAGATACAATCATATAGATGTCATGAAAGGTAAGATTATAAGACTATGTAAGATATTGGAATTGTTTTATGAAAGGGGTAGAATTAGACGTATAGGAGCCCAGTATTTTTTCTATATGGGAAAGTTCTGAGAGTGAAAAAGGAACATGTACCCTAATCAATCCATCTACTCCAGCCACCTCTCGCAACTGTAGCGGGCTTGGCTTGGGTAGGGTTAGGTTCCATAGCAGCATGGGAGCATGTGAGAGGAGGGGTAAAGGTGGGTGCCAGAGCAGGGTGGGTCAGAACTCCAATGACTGAGTCACTGCCCATCACTAGCTGAAGGCCGAGGCTTCAGTACACAAGGCCTTTCAGGGTAACTCACATCCAAACCATAAAAAAACACATATGCCAGCTCATCTGGCCGACCAGGAAAGCTGAAGCGTAGTTGCTTTGGGATTCTGTGAATATATGGTGTTCCTAAGCAACTGCTCCTGCTTGCAGAGGCCACTGAGCCAGGCTTCTGCTGGTGCAGTTCTAGGGAAGCTCCAGATAGAAACAGCCTGTGGATGCAGAAGCTCACATTTGCAGCACCAAGTCTTTGTTCTTATGTACAGGGCTGCGTGCACACTCCCTGAACTGATGAAACACCACACAGTTTCCATATGGTATTAGAAAGAATGGCTCATGGTTAGCTTAAACATGGGAATGCTGCCATGCTCTGTAACTCAAAGGCCATGATGGCGAGGGCTGTGACTGGGACCCCAGTGAAGTGCTTGGTGGCCCTGGGAAGGGGCTTGGCGGCTGTAAAATCCTACTACAAGTATGGATCATGGGCTCAGAATGAAACTCTTTTCTTTCCTTTTTTCTTTTTCGTTTTATTGAGGCAGGGTATTATGTAGTCCAGGCTGGCCTCAAACTTGTTCTGTAGCCAAGAGTATCCTTGAACTCCTGATCCTCCTGCCTCCACCTCTCAAATACTAGAATTGCTTGTGTATGCTACCCTGTCTGACTCCTTTTCCTTAGTTTTGAGTAATTCAAATAGTTTGAAGTAACGGACGGTCTACCAGAGGGAGTCACGTGTCTAGAGCCTCTTGGCCAATGCCCATCCCAAAATGTGGGGCTACAAAATGGCATTTGTTCAAGTGCAATACAAAACACTATTTCATTCTGCGGGATATAATCAGAGATCAACGCTTTCATCAAGTTGCTGGACACAGTGGAATGTCCAACAGAGAGAGCATGAAGAGGTGGAAACAGACCAATGATCTCACGCCAAACCAGATGCTGCTCCAGGGAGGTTTCTCATACACATTAGCTGTCCTCAGCTTGTTCTGAAGGACAGGGTCATGAATCTCCATGGTCACCCATGGAAGTAGACTTCAAGATAACTTCTTCAAGGGCCACAATGTGGGAGTCACCCACTCACTGTTTCTGTTTGCTGGGACTGTCGGTTGCATTTTTCTTCTTCCTTTTACCAACTCTTTAATGTGGCTTCATTTTATAACACAACATTTTCTTTACTATTTTTACAGGAAAATTTAAGAGAATAAACCCTTTCCAATCGTTTAATAAGTGATTCTTCAGGAAGGAGAGGAAAAAGGGAGTAGAGAGGGCATGAATAAGAAGGGTCCACAGTGGATCTCCATTGTGGAGAAATACCCTGAATGTGGTCAACTTTACATTTAACTGTTTGGTTAGTAGTTTACCAACAGGACCCAAAAGAGCATTGCTCTACTCCAACAATGACAGAATTTTCAAGCCAGCTTGGCATTGGATTATTTCCTAGCAAAGATTCAATTGAATTCAAGTAAAGTGGGTTTTTATTGGAACAGTTCTGAGCATGCCCAATGATGAAGCAGTGCCCAGATACTCTTTCTGGGTGGATTTGATTTTCTATAATAATTTATTGGGTTTTCTAAAAACCTCCAAGCAAAAATTGGCAAAAATCTACTGATCGGCAAGACACAGAGTGGAAAGAGGTGCCAAGCAGCATAGACATGCAATTTTTTGGATTTATTTTCTCGGCACAAAAGTTAGGTCAGTTGAGTGACAGGTGATGAGCTCTGTTAGTTTGGGGATAGGTAGGCTTGTCATGATTTCTAAGGACAGACCTTCACTTTCCTAGAGAGAACTGTGAATTGGCTCCTGAACTATGTGCAAATGTAGAGTAGACAGGGGCAAAGACAGAAAGGACACAGGCCTCAGTGTCACCCACATAAGGTGTCGTAATTCTGTAAGTGGCCAGCCAGCCTTTGTCGCCTTGGTGCCTCTAGTGTTGCTGCCACACAGGACTGCGTGAGCTGGCCAGTCACAAAAAGGCAGGTTCCAACTTAGTTTGTGACCTCAACAAATGTACATCATTATTGTCCCTGTCAACTTTCCATTGCTTTTCTAACCAATCACCACTGACTTAGGAAAAGCAGGGGTTGTTGAGGCAGGGTTTCTCTGTGTAGCCCTGGCTATCCTGGAACCTACTCTGTAGTCCAGCCTGGCCTCGAACCCAGAGATCCACCTGCCTCTGCCTCCTGAGTGCTGGGATTAAAGGCGTGCACTTCCACCCATCTAACTTAGGGACTCTTTATTTTCCAGTATTTCCAGAGGTGAGAAGTTTTAAAAATAAAGAGTTAACCCTATCACATCCCCTTTGGAGGTTGTGGGAGAGTCTGTCTTCGTGTCTTTTCCAACTTCTACACTTGCCAATACTTACTCCTCAGCTTGTGGTCACTTTCTCCATCTTCAAAGCCAATAATAGTTCAGCATCATCAAAGCTCAATTTTTCTTTTCTCTCCTCTTTTTTCCTTTCCCCTCCCTGCTCATCTCTGCATATGGGCTCACATCTCCTTCTCTGGTATGAATTTTCTTCTTTGCAAGGAACTGTGACCCACACGGTTGGTCCAGAATGACGCTTGCATGTCGGCGTCTTTAATCACAGCTGCCAAGTTCATGTTGTGTATAAGGTTTTCACAAGTTCTGGGTCAGGAGACTGTTATTTGACCTGTAACCTGTAACATGAGAGCCTGCTTGTTGGGGTTTCTGTCCTGCCCAGTTCCCACAGATGTTTAGCACCAAAGAATCACACAAAAGTCTACATTAGATATAAACTGATTGGCCCATTAGCTCAGGCTTTGTATTAGCTCTTATAAAGTATACCAGCCCATTATTCTAGTATATGTTAGCCACATGGCTTGGCACCTTTTTCAGTGGGGTAGGTCACATCTTGCTTCTTCTGTGGTCTGGGCAGGACTGGGGAAAGAGCTTCCTTCTTCCCAGAATACTCATTGCCCCACCTCTACTTCCTGTCTGGTTTTCCCACCTATAGTTCCTGTCTGGCTACTGGCCAATCTGCCTTTATTTAAAACATAATTGACAGAATACAGAATTGTCCCACACCAGTAACCTTTACAATCCCATCGGTATGGTTTTTGGGTGTTGCACCTTCCTTGCATTCCAAGAATGAATGTTACCCATTCACAATGCTGCTATTATTTGTATTTTTAAGTAATTGCTGGATTCAGCCTGCTAATATTTTAATCATGATCTTGGTATCTAATTTTATGAATGAGATTTCCTTCTTTATTTAACACATAGTTAGAGGCAACAATAATGTGTCAGGCATTGTTTTAAGACCTTAGAGCTCTTCAGGAGACAAGAGAGAGAAAGTCCTTGACTTGTGGAGATTGTATTCTAGAGGAAGAGACAATAATAAATATACAAGAAATATTTATGATCGGAGACAATGTTATTTACTACGCAGAAAAGTCATTAGGAGAAGGAAATGGAGAGCGGCTGACGCCTGATGGAACCTGAAGCTGAAGGAAAGCAGGGATAAAGCCTGTGGCAGGCAGGGAAATGACCAATGCAAAGGCCCTGGGGAGCAGCAAGCAGGCTATATAGGAAGCAGTGAGCACACAGGGTCTCGGGGAGCAGACTTGAACCTGTCAGCAGGGCAGTGAAGTAATTTTACACCCTAAGCAGGACTCTGTGGAAGGAGGAAGATCACCACAAAAGAGGATGCAACAGCTGAGGGACTGATTAGTCAGGCCGCTGGAGACTGGTGCAGAGGACTGACTGGCGAACAACCTTCACTTTCTAGAATGCTCCTGTTTGGCTTTGATATCAGCATCTTTATGAAGCGAGTCCTGGAGTTTTCCCTCTATTTATTTATTTTGGAGGGAGAAGGGTCTACTCAAGAGAAGAGCAATCTGTTTGTGACCCAAAGGTCTGGTAAAACTCACCTGTCAAGGTGACCGAACCTGATACCTTTCCTGGGAACATTCTGCCTGATTCCATGGATGTATTGGGTTGATTCTGATTTTCCAATTTCATTCTTGGTAATATTTCTCTGCAATTATCCATTTAACTTGCTTCCATGCGTTGTGCTATGATGAACAGGTTTTGCATCGGTGCATTATTTTGGTTTAAAAGTCCCAGTTGTTTCTAGGGTCGTATCTGTGGTTTTAACTGGAGCAGTTTGTACTGTGCCACCTGTTCCTTTTCTCCTTTTATCTCTCTTCAGTCAATCTTGCCAGGCGGTTATGTTCTTTTACTTTTTTTAAGGCGTTAGTTTGTGGCATCCAGGGAGATGGTCTCTCATTCTGTTACTTTTCTTACTCATTTTGTAATTTCCTTTCTCCTGTTTCCTTGACTGATGTTTGTCTATTGTGACCCTCCCTCTTCCACCCCAAATAATTGAAACTTTCTCTCTGTGGCAGTCTTGTTAACTTGACAGAATCTAGAATTTCTCTGAGAATGATTATGGAGCATTATCCTGATTGTGGTAAGGTGGCAAGACCCACCCACTGTAGGCAGCACCACTCCCTAGGCTGGGGTCCTGGACTATATAATGGAGCTGAGTGGCAGTAGGCATTCATCTTGCTCTGCTTCTTGATACATGGATGTGATGGGACCAGCTGCTTCAAGCCTCAACCACCTTGACTTCTCATCAGGATGGACTGCACCCTTAACAACGAGCTGTAATAAACCCTTTCTTCCCTGAACTGCTTTACTCAAAGCTTTCTTTCTGTCACAGGAACTGAGGAACTGGAGGAGAATCTAAGAGCTGGTGATTTTGGCCTCGTTCTTTACCCTGAAAAGACAGGGGTGATGGAAATTGAGCGGATCAGCCAGTGACTTAAAAGCAGACTTAAAAGAGCTTCCAAGAAACCCTGAGAAGGACATGGGTCTGAGAGCTCCTGGACTGTTGGGATGTCCCTGAAGGAATGTGTGCTTAAAAGACAGGGAAGCTTCACAGCCCCTAACCTAGCCTTGCTCTATGCTTCTCTTCCATATAGCTGCACATCTACAGTGCAGTAACAGCCTGTGTCGAGAATGGTAAAACTAAGTCAAGGGTTTCCCCAGATCCTGCTGTAACAGCTTCATCCAACCCAAAAGAATGGGTCGTGGAACCCCCCATTTATAACGACAGTAGAAAACAGTTCAGGGGTACGGAGCCTCAACCTGTGGGGTCAGACGGCATCTCCAGGAATTGTATTAGAGGACAGTTGGCTTGAGGATTGCAGTGTGAGGGGGATGGTGTGTGTATATGTGTCACATGGCTTGCAAGAGTGGGAAACCACCGCTTAATCTTTTCCCCCCTGCATTTCCACAGGAGAAACACTGAAACATACAATTTAAATAGCTATATTTGTCTGTGCAGGGAAAGAAACATGGTGCTTGTGAGTTTGTAGTTCAGGGAAAATCATTTTCAAAGCATCAATCAGCACCTTCAGAGATTGTGGGGCAGGTAGGGACAACCTGATGCCCATCTGGATTCATGCAGACAGTCTCTACCTGCAACCTCCATCATTGCTTCCTTCCTGCTAGCTCTCTACCAGCAATTGTTTTCCATGAGGGACTAGGGTGCTCGAGATAGAAGCTTCCAAAGCCAGAAAAACCAACCAGTGTTCAGGCAGGCTGGAAGGCCACTGTTTTCTGAGCTCTGCGATCATCCACTCTTCACAGTGTATGTGTTTGTAAACAAAAAGGAACAGCAATGCATTCAATGTGGAGGGCTTATTCACAGCTCTATTGTGTGGGACAGTCATTCGTTAGGACTTAATTATGACTGTCAGTTTGTGAGAATGCTGGTGAGCCGTGGCCCTGCTCAGGAACGGAATCTTGGAAATCTTGCTGACTTGTGACTGCAAAAATCTGTCTTCTCTGTTAGGCATTAATGATTCTCATGGAGGCAAGTGAGGGCCAGTTTGAGCAAAGATAAGTTGATGTGGGTGGAGTAAACAAGATCCACAGGAATGCACTTGCTAGCTGATGCTCTGATTAGGAGACGTATTTTGCTTTAATGTGGCAACCTCATGCGCATACATGTGAATCATAGGTACACAGTCAAGGTTAAGGCTGAGATTTGCTCTACTATAGGGACATAAATTTCCTATTGACTTCAGTAAATTAGACCATCTGTAGGACAGTGTAGACACCTCAGTGGGGCTCTACAGTGCAAATACACAGATAGCAAAGGCATCCCTTAACCAGGGAAGACACCAGGGATTGTATTTCCCAGCATGGGTTGTATTTCCCAGCCATGGGTTGTGTTTCCCAGCATGCACTCACAGAGTATGAGGGGTCCAGGAAATTGCTGACCACTCTTGGTGGGAGAGATCTTTAAGACAAATCCATGTAACCTGGGGCCCCTTCCCTTCTGGGGCTTGCTGCTTCCTCTTATGAAAGCTAGAACTAAGTGGCAAAGATTTGGAGTGGTTTGGGAGCTGGGGAGTCTGGTTCTGGTAGCGTGTCTGTAATCCCAGCTACCTGGGAGGCTGAGATAGATTAGTGGGAAGTTTAAGGCCTGCCTGGGTTACAGAGTGAGTTTAAAGCCAGTTTAGGCACCCTGAGGAGATCCTACCTCAAAAATGAAAGATCGAAAAGAATGCTGAGATGTAGCGCAGGGGATGATGTCTTGCCTAGCATGTTCAAGGTCTGAGTTCAATACTTACTGAAGAAAAGGAGGGAGAGAGGGAGGGAAGGAGAGAGGGAGAGTGTCAGCTAGCCATATGCAGTATTTCAAACCACAAATCTCCCTCCTTTTCTAATCAGAAGTAGAGGGCAGCAAGGCCCATAGGAACATGTGGCTGCTATTCAGCATTTACCGAGGGCTTCAGGCAGTGCTTGTTGTAAGGGTTTCAGCTTTGCTAACTTAGGTTCTGATCCTCACAAACCATCAGGAACGAAGCAAGTTTCCATCAACATCATTCAAAGACACAGAGGATGATATGTGTCTGTGGGCAGCGTCGGTGTCAGGCAGAGAGGAAGGAGCACAAATGCAAACCCACTTCCCCTCAGCTCTGGTAACGTCTCTCCCTCCCACCATGGCGTGCCCTCTCTCAGAGCAGCACAGCATAGGCCACTTCTACCGCCTTTCTCCCTCCACGCCACAGCAGGGGCGACATCTAGCCCCTTAAAATGACTCATGTGAACAGAACTGGAGAGAAACATTTCATCTGTGAAGTAGAGCAACTTTTGGGACAGTTCAGTAACTCATAATTTGAGTGTGCGCGTGTGTGAACAGTGTTGGAAATGAGCTATCAGCAGATTAATGCTAGCTAAATATGGAGATGTGATTGCAGGTGACAGGGTTTGTTTGTTTGTTTCTTTACTGGCTATGCCTTCATTTTGGAATTGTTTCCATTTCAGAAAAACATATATTTATGTCAGTATCTCACACAAACCATACCAACATCAAGAGGATTGAAAATACCTGTTTTCTTTGTTGACAGCTCTCTGGTCAGCGACCTGGTCTGGCTCAGCTGGAAACCCTTCTACTGGCCTAACTGGACTGTCCGTGGGTCCTGTTAGAGTAGTTTTGTGTCTGGTCTGGAGCTCTACCGGGGCTGGCCAGCAGTGCTGAGCATCTGCTAACTCCCCTCCCAAGGTGTCTTTTGTGTCCAGGGTCCCGGTGGGATTTTGTTATGTGGCACAACATTCCAAGGGGTCTGGAATAGAAGCTACTTGGGGCCTGGGCACTCAGCTCATGGGTGGTCATTTCTGCCATATCTACTATATTGAGTCACAGAGCAGGGCAGATCTCAGACCTGAGGCTGTGAGCCTGTGAGGCCCACTCGGAGGCAAAGAGGTCGGCACACGAGGCTTTGAAGAATGATGGACCCTGCGAACAACCGTCTGAAGCATCTGTTCTGCGAGTCTGTGGGCCTGTGCTGAAGCCATAACAATGACTCACATGTTTACGCTCGTTATTTTTTTTGCCAGGCACCAGATTCTATTATATTTGGAGTTGAATGGGGAAAAAAAATTACAGCCGATTTTTTAAGGCAAAAACAAACTAGCATCTCTGGAGGTTCTGAGCGTGTCTCCTCCTAAAATTTCACTGAAAATTGAAAGCGAATGCAGTAGAACCAGGATGAAGCCTTTATGCATGTGTCTGAGCTTCTGCCTGCCCAGACAAAGCAGGGTGACATGCTTCTCAGGTGCGAGCTGGGAGCGTCCCCAGATCTGGGCCTCTGGGACAGAGTGGGATCCTGGAAGCAGCCAGGAGAGGAAAGTTTGAGTGACTGCTGACAACAGGTCTCTTGAATGAGAATCAGAGATGCTCCTGCAAGGCAGGGGTGGGATAAAGTAATACCCTGTGGGGCACCACCAACCCTGCAGCTCAGGTCTTACCTGCTGTGTCTGCTCTAAGAACGGGGCCCTTTGCCTCAGTGCGTTTATTTGCCTTACTTTCTTTTCCTTGAAAATTCAAGTGCTTAGGAAACTGGCTTTCTTTTTTAAATTCATGTATTTATTTATTGTTATCTGGAGGGTGTGGATGCCAAGGGCAACCCCCGGAGAGCTGATTTTTCTCCTCCCACCATGTAGTTCCTAGGGATACAGCACAGGTTGTCAAGCATAGCTGAAAGCCACCCACCCTCCGCACACTTATTCTTCCCAGCGTGGGATTCTAAAGTCCTGGTTTTGCTCGCATTGTCTGTTGTTGGGGATTAAGATCCCAGGAGCTGTGATTCCTGCCAGCCCTTCAGGCTGAGGTCCTAGGAAGAGAGGGTGACTTTCCCCACACAACAGGGGGTGAGCATGTATTTCAAAGAGGCACAGTTTGATTCTTCTGTTCTGTTGAGTGCACGCTTGCAGGTCCAAATAGGCAGTCAAAGGCACCAGCTTCCTCTCTTGAGCTGAGTGAATTTGACTATTTCATGAACCTCTTAGAGAATCAGTTTAGGGCTGAGACGGTGGCTCCATAGATAAAACAATAGCCACACAAGTGTGAAGGTGGGCTTTCAGCACCCCCCCTCGGGGAACCCACGAAAAAGCAGGCAGATGTGGGGGGCACCTATAATCTCAGCACAAGTGACACAGTCAGGGGATACCCAGAGCAAGCTGACTACCTGGATTCGCTGAAATCAGCAAGCTCGAGTTCAGCACGAGACCTCAATCCAATGTATAGAGTGGAGCACGGTGGATGGAGACATCTGACATCCACTTTGGGCCTCTACACACAAGCACACATATATGTGAATCCAGTGCATACACACATATCAGAAGCAAACTCAGTTTAGTGAGCGAGCCAGGGGCATAATCTATAGGCCCAGATCCATTTGTTCATTCCAACAATCAACAAATAAACCCTAGGAATTAGTAAGATTAAGAACCCGAAGGTTTCTTGCAATGCTGTTTTTCAATGCTGATTTCACTTTGGGTTGCTAGGAGATAAATTATTTTTTTTAAAGGGCAATTTGCATAAAGACCAGGACAGCATTTTAATAATGTCAATATATAGCCAAATGGACTGAAAGTGCCAAAGTGACAATTTCTCAGTGGATAATTAAGCTTCCAAATTTAAATGTTATAAAAAGAGATGGGCTTGTATTCCATGGAGCTCTAGTCCACTTTGGGAGCTAATTATTTCTCAAGAACAACTCTGGGTCATGTTAGCCATCATCTTGCTAATCTAACAATATTGAGCCACTGGGAGGTGGTGCCCATCCTACCACACCATCAGGAATGGTGTTTTAATCGTAGAATCCCAGGAAACTCATTCTTCTTATCACTAGCACAAATGTGACGATTTGTCTAGCAGCCAGGGCTCAATCTACTCCACGTGCTGCTGCATGAGAGTGACTTCATCACCTGGCTCCCCTCTGCTCGGAGTCTCCCCTGGGAGGCCTGAGCTCTCTATTGGGGTTGTGCCTGGCTTGGTAAAAGAGCCTAAAGGGATCTGGGGAAAGGCCTCAGACAGGGAAGAAGACAGAACTGGAGCTTGGGAGGCTGTCCTGGAGCGGTTGCAGCACAACCCAGGTAGCTCCGAGCAACAGCTGCCTGGACACAGATGTCCTTGAGACATTACCTCATTTGTCTATCCCTGTTGGGTTGTTCTTCACCTCTCTGGTCAGTGATCTTCTTCCAGAAAATGTAATCCAAACCTGTCTGGAGCTCTTGATGAAGGGTTATGATAAGTCCTGGATGCTCATGCCTGGTGGTAGAGTTGACTAGCAGAGGTGGAAGTGATGTCCTTCCAGGACCCCACCCAACCACTGACTGGACAAGCTTCAGTGATGCTGACCCTTGCTGTAGAAGCTATGAAATCTCAGTTGCATCGCCTTTCAAAACCCTCTGGGCTCTGAAATTAAAATGTCCCCTTTCCCTTCCAATCCTCTTAGCTATGCACATCCATGACCTCCCCCTTCCTCTTCCCACCTACCAGGCTGGGTACCATTAGGAAGGTCCTTAGAAACCATCAGCCTCATATAGCTTGGTGAGCTTTATGGTGTTCTAGGAAAACTCTCATCTCCCTTTATGAAACATAAATAAAAACTGGAGAAAAGGTTTTGACCAAAAATTCTCCTTCAAAAGAGAAAGTAGGGGAGCAGTAGGTCTTTTCACACCTTAAGACAACAGTCATATTCATGCCTCCTTTTCCAAATCCTCCTCTTTCCTTTTCCTAATGGATGTCAAAAGGGTCCTTCAGTAGCTCAAAGGTCAACCCTATGTTCTGTAGGTGAGTTGTAAAAGCTCAGGGACTACTGACTCCAGTGAAACTGATCTCAACTGCTATCTTCCAGGGCTCAGAAGGCAGAACACATCTGTTCATGACTGGATGCTCATCCACTCATGTGTGCTTAATAAATCACGTTGAAGGAGAGCAATAGCAGCCTTGCTTTAGGGAGCTCACTTTGAGCTGGGGCCATAGAGGATAGAAATGCACTAATGGGGGGGGGGAGGTACTACAGCTATTGCTGCTTCTGCTGCTAATGCTGCCGCTGCTGAAGTGATGGCCCAGCATCAAGAGTGTACTGCTCTTGCAGAGGACCTGAATTTGGTTCCCAGCTCCCACTTGCGGCAGCTCACAACGGCCTGTAACTTTATATGCAGGGGACCCGATGCCCTCTTCTGGACTCCAAGGGCATTGCACTCACATGTGCACACAAACACAAGTGCATAGATATGCATGATTAAAAATAAAACAAAATCTTATAAGGAAAGTTCCTCTCTATACTTGTGTGAGATTAGGGAGAGGATGGGACAGAAGCATGAGTGGGTGGCCAGGACCGTAAGGCAGGGACTTGTAGGGGGTGTTCAGAAAGCAGGGAGGAGACACGAGTAGGTGAGCATTATAAGCATCAAGGAAGCCCGGGGTGGGCTCTCTTTAGGCATGGTGGTTCATGCCTGTAACCTTTAGGACTCAGGCATCCGAGGCAGAGAGGTGGCTGTGAATTTGAGGCCAGCCTGGGTTACCTAGTGAGCTTGAAGTCAACTGAGGCTATGGAGTGAAACACTGTCCAAAGAAAACTTAAAATGACGGGCATCCCATTGCTGGCTGGGTGGGCCATGGTAGAACACAGCTTCTGGTCTTTGTATAGCAGGAAGAGGTTGGAAGGTCTTGATCAGAGGACGGGCACGTGACACCCTGGCTTTCAAAGGTTGCTCTCATCTAGTGGTCCAGGTGAGAGATGAGCGTGATTTGTAGAAACTGATGGTCAAAGACGTTCTGGAGGTAATGCCAGCGGTGCCTGTGGTCTGGTGGGACAGGGTGAGTAGTCAGAGTCGGGGGCAGAGCAGCGCCTGCTTTCCTTTGGCTCCATTCTTAGGGAAAACTGGTCCACTGGAAGCTGAGGAAGCCCAGAGTCAAAGTTGGCTTCAGGTGGAAATGGTTTCCCGTGCCACTGAGAACATTCCAGTTCTGTCCTTGCTATCTTGGGAGAAAGGTAAACCCAAACCTGAGAACGGCAGAGAATTTAGCTCTGTTAGCCAGAGACAGTTTAAATCCAGTTGGTGTGTCATTTCTGTGTCAGTGAACAAGCTCTGTTCACTCCTCTTCCTTGAAGGACCAGGGATTTATCTTTGTTGTCTGCAGCAGTCACACTGAGCTAAACCAGAATTCCAATTGGACGTGAATTTTAATTAGGTATCTCTGAGCCTATGGTTTGGGTCTGTACATCACCACCCCCCCACTCTCCGTGTAGCATTCTCTCTGCATTTGAGGCTGGGGGTGTTTCTGGAAAGCCCTGGTTCTACCACAGTTCACAGTAATGCCACAGATTCTCTGAGACTGTGTTCCTTTCCCTTCAGTGGCCTGCAACAGGAGACCAAGACCCTCGGCAGGCAACAGGGTGTCAGTGGGTTTTGTTATTGAAGAGATCAATGCAGGACTTGGCACACACACGGGAGGCTGCCTGTATCTGTTGTTTTTCTCACTGTTGTGATCAAATGTGTAACAGACATCCCAGCCAGTGTGGAGGCAGAGACCTTAGGTGGGAACTGGAAGTGGAAGCCATCTTCAAGTCCCTCTGCAGTATCCCCTGCCTGCCAGCCAGACCTCATGCCCAAAAAGCTTCACAGCCTGCCAAAACAGCACCAACAGATAAGGACCAAGTGAACCTATGGGAGTCATTTATTTTTTTACCCAAACCCGTAATGCTGAGGCAGGAGGATTGTAAGTTTGAGACCAACCAGGATTAGACAGCAATACCCTACCTCAAAACAAACAATTTTTAAAAAGAAAAATCAAGCTAGGCACATGTAGTGATGAATGGCCATAATTTTGAAAAATATTTCCAAAACCTCACAGAGAATACCCTTCCTCATCTCAATACCCCTATGAAGGTCATAGACACCTCGCCTCTAATTCTTTTCTCTCCCTAAATTCCCCAAACCAAAAAGAGCCAGTATTTCTTCCAGTGACTTGTGCAGCGTACAACACTATCTGGAGCCAAGTAGGGTGTGCAGGAAGCAGAGTGCACAGGAACGGCACGAGAGAAGTCTTTTTTGCTTTAGCTCAGAGTAGACGTGGCAGAGTGAAAGAAAATCAACCTATCTACACAACATGCTGGGACCACATTAAATATAAACATGTGTGTAAGCCCAGGAAAAAGAACTGGAGGTCGTGTTCCATGGTCTTGATGATACTGTTTGGAGAGGAATGGTTACAAGTGGTGAGTTTTCCAGCATTTCAAATATTTTTTTGTGATTTAAAATATTAATGTTTGTAAAAGATATTTATTGTCCTGAGAACATTTTTAAAATTAAAATTTTGTTCTAAAGAATTGTCTTGGCTAGGGTTTTACTGCTGTGAAGAGAAACCATGACCACAGCAACTCTTATAAAGACGTTTAACTGGGGCTGGCTTTCCATTCAGAGGTTTAGTCCATTATCACCATGGTGGGCGGCATGCAGGAAGAGGATCCGCAGGCAGCAGGAAGAGGTAATGAGCCACTAGCCTGGCTTCAGCTTCTAAAACCTCAAAGTCCACCCCTAGTGCCACCCTTCCTCCGACAAGACCACACCTACTCTAACAAAACCACACCTCCTAATAGTGCCACTCCCTATGAGCCTATGGGGGCTATTTTCATTTGAACTACCACGAGAATTTGCAAATTAAAAACTATCACACAGTAAAATTAACTGGACCCAAAATCTCAAGGAGCTTCTACACATCGAAGAGAACTTTTTGAAGTTGAATTAGTCAACCTTCCATTGTGGAGACAGAATAGTACAGAGAAATAATGCTACTGTGGGATAATGCTCTTGTACACTGTAAAGATATGTCCCTCATATTAGTTTAATAAAATGTTGATTGGCCAGTAGTCAGGCAGTAAGTACAGGTGGGGCAACCAGACTAGGAGAATTCTGGAAAGAGGAAAGGCAAAGAGTCAGTCAGCAACCAGACACAGAGGGAGCAAGATGAGAATGTCTTACTGACTAAACATAGACAAGAATTATGGGTTAGTTTAAGTTGTAAGAGTTAGTTAATAATATGCCTGAGCTAATAGGCCAAACAGTTTATAATTAATATAAGCCTCTGTGAGTTTCTTTGGGATTGAATTGCTGTGGGACCAGGTGGGACAGAAACTTCTGCCTACATAATGTAAAATGGAGAAAGGTTTATTTGGGCTCATTGTTCTATGTTTGTTCAGTTGCTTTGGGGACCATGATAAGACAGACCATCATGGTGTGAGAGCAGGTAGCAGAAGAAGTTCCTCATCACACTGCAGCCAGAAAGGGAGGAGACAAGAAGATGGACAAGCCAGGAGAACCGATGCCTAGGACAAAAGATTTCCTTCAAGAGATCCCCCAGAAACTCATCTCCTTTAATTATGTCCCCCTTCCATCTTTGTATCAGCCCCCAACAACAGTTCAATGAACTTTGAGCCATCTGTGTTTAACTCACTGATGAGGTCAGAGCTTTCATGATCCAAACCATTTACCAAAACACCCAGCCCTGAACACTGGTGACCAGGCTTTCCACACACTGATCTTTGAGACACAGTCCCTCTCTGACTATAAAAGGAGCCTCCTGCTCTGCTTTGGACTGGGATTTTGCTGCTGGTTGCTTTTTTCTGTTTCCTCCTTCTACTGACAGGGATGGATTCCTGTATGACCAAAAATGAGCCCATAATGGCATCACAGTAGCTGGCCTCCCTTCAGAGGTGAGCACAGGACACAGTCCAATCACATCAAACCTTCCCTTTGGATTTGGGGTTTTTGGTTTAGTCAGAGAGAGCTTGTCTCCTGGTTCTTGTGATTGTTAAGATGCAAGGATTTGAATCCGAAGCTATGAATGGGGGTGTGTGTGTGTCTCCTCTTTCTTAATGGAAACAGACACACAAGGAGGATCAGACAGGAGATGTGGGATCCTGAGGGTCTTTGGCTACCGTAGGCATCTCCTTCAGGCTGGAGAACTGTCTTCTTGAGCTCCTCAGAAGCAGGATTCCATTTCGAAGTTCTAATGTATAGGATATACGTTAATTAAGAAAAACCATGACATTTAGTATTGACCAATGTTCACAAGGGTGGGCACCTGGAACTGTGGATAACGCGAATGCCATTCAGTTGCTTTTCTCGCTACTGTGACTAAATGCTTGACAAAAAGCAACTTGAGGAAGCAAGGGTTCATTTTTGGCGCACAGGTTGAGGGGCATAGTCCATCACAGTGGGCCCTTGATCAGGAAGTAGAGAGATGGATGCTGGTGTTCAGCTTGCTGTGTTCCTTCTACTCAGTCCAGGGCCCCAGCGCAGGTACCAGTGCCACCCATACCCGGATGAGTCTTCTCTCTCCAATTAAACTTCTCTGGAAATGTCACCACAGATGCCTCTTAGGCAAGTCTAAGTATTGTCAAGTGGGCAGTCATAATTAACCACCACAGAACCCAATATGTATCGTATAGACTGTGGTTGACCCTATGCATAGCTCCATGATAAACCACAATAAATAAATTAGACATAGGGCAATTATACAACACACTATAAATAAAGTGACACGCATGTGAGTTCTCTCTCTTTCCTATCAAATATCTTTTTTAAATGTTTAATTTTTATTTTTTATGTGTGAGAGTATTTTGCCTGCCTGTAAGTACCCATGCATGCCCACAGAAGCCAAAAAAAAAAGAGCAGATTTCCCCTTGGAACTGGAGTTACAGGTGGTTTTTAGTTATCTGATTGTTTGATATGGTTGCCGGGAACCAAACTTGGGTCCTCTGCAAGAACAGCAAGGATTCTTAACCACTGAGCCATCTCTCTGACCCCCTCCCTGTTGAATATTACACTTTGACCATTTTACTTAAAGGAAGTGCTTCAAGGCCTCTTTCTTTGGCAGGTCCGAAATGCCAGTCTCACTTCTCTTGGGCATTGTGGGCATGCTGAATAGAACAAGGGTTACTCCATCACAGGCACAGTGACGCTGTGACAGTCAGCCTAATAGCCAATACAGTCACCGAGTGACTCACAGACAGGTCAGGTATGCAGAGTGGATTCTCTAGATAATAGATGAATCACATTCCAGACAGGACTGAGTCAGACAAGAACCCATCACATTATTCAGAATCCTGAGCAATTTAAAACTCATGATCTCCAGAAAGTTCCAATTAATATATATATTTGATTATTGGGAATTGAAACCTCAGCAAGAAAATAAAGAGGACTTCCGTATTTATATAGCTTCCCTTTCGAACTCAGTTTAAGCTGTCTGGGGGAAACGTCTTTATCCCATTTGTTTTCAAAGGTGCAGGTGTTGAGGAACAGTCTCTCGGGCAGGGAGATTGGTCTATCTAGTGGCCTGTCCTTTCTGTTTATCTCTCAAGGAGGCAGGATGTGTTTGCCTTGCTGTTTCATTCTCTGAGTGAATACATAAATCCCAGGAGTCAGGTGGGGCCACTCAATCCCGCAGAAGCATCTTCTGTGGTGATCTAATCATCTAAATAGGTGTCACTTGATCAGAAACTCCAAAGGGCAACAACACCCAACAGGCAAGAAGTTCCCTCAGTGACATGCATGCAAGAAGAAAAGACCACATGAAGACACCACAGTTGTCTACAGAATAAAATGTGGTGACCACACGTGTGAGTTTCTCCAATGCATGCACTAGAATGTCTCCTAGCTTTGCACAATTTGAATCTACCATGGATAGGACCCAGGTGTTAAAGAAGCAGAAGTGATCTGGAGGGAATTAGTAACTAAGGCATTGGCCCAGGATGGGAAAAGGCCAAAGACCTGGGGAATTCAGCTGCACTGAGTGATGTCTAAATATCTGCTGAGTTATCTGAGACATTGGGTCAATTTCTTGGATTGTTGCTTAAAGGAGGGTGGGCTTAGATCCAGCAGGAATGAATGAATTAAGGCTTGAAAACAGAAGCATCAATCTGCCTATCTATGGTGGTTTGAATAAAAATGGTCCCATAAGGGTCACAAGAGAGGGTAGAAGGGGAGGAAGAGGAATGGAGGGGAGCAGAGAAAAATGTATAACTCAATAAAAACAATTTAAAAACAAAAAAGAAAATGGCCCCATAAGCTCATACGTCTGTATACTTGGTATCCTGTTGGTGGAACTATCTGGAAAGGATTTGGAAGTGTGTGTTCGTTGGAAGAGGTGTGTCACTAAGGAAAGCTTTTAGATTCATGTCATTTTCTGTGTGCTCTCTGCCTCCTGCTTGCATTTTGATACGTGAGTTCTCAGCTATTCCTTCCACCATACATTCACTCTGTCATCATGAATTCTGACCCTCTGGAATGATAAGCCCAATTAAATGCTTCCTTTTATAAGTTGCCTTGCTCATGGTGTCTTATCACAGCAAAAGAAAAGCAAGATGCCATCCATTTATCTAAGTATTCATCTATCTATGCCTGTATGTATTCATTAATCCATCCACCATCCATCCATCCATCCATCCATCCATCCATCCATCCATCCATCCACCTATCCACAAACATATTCCAAACTTGTTGCACAAGCCAGTCCCATGCCTGACACACTAGCAATGTTGCACTGAACATGCTACTTCTACCTCCAGGAACATTGATGGCACTGGGGCAAAGACCAGGAGCTACAAGTGGCAGGAAAAGAGATCCAATTGTGAGTTAGGAGTCCTCTGAGAACATCAAGAGAAGATGAGGTCTGAACTGCATTGTGAAAGAGAAATGGAATAAAGGGAGGAAGGAAGGAGGGAAGGAAGGAAGGAAGGAAGGAAGGAAGGAAGGAAGGAAGGAAGGAAGGAAGAGGTTTGTAGGAGCAACGGGAATGGCATTCTTGGCAGAAGAAATAATGTATTCAAAGCCCTGGGTGCAGGACACAGGGAGGGCAACCTCTAGACAGCTGGGGAAAAGAAGTCATGAGAGGCCACAGAGGAGTCAAGATCCCAAATCTAAGGGCCTGTAACCTGGGTGGCAGCATGGTCTTTACCATGGAGAAATGGGTTCCAAGCAGAAGGTTCTTGAGAAGAGATGAGAAGGTCTGGTTTAGGAAGAGCTTTGTGTGCTAAGTGTAACACAGAGTGGAAGAGCAGATGGCTCTATTCACCATTACCTCCATCCTTTTCCCTAGTCTCTATTGTTCTCAATCCCATCTACTTCTGCAGGCAGGGGATGCCTCATACAGAGAAAGCAGCACCCAGGGCTCATCCCTGCCGCTTCCCCAGCTAGACTCTATAACTGGCACAAAGCACCTCTAGCACAAAGTACCTTCTGCTGGGAAGGCCTAAACTAGGTGTCCTCTACCTTCCCCATTTCTACCTCCTGGCAGCTGAGCTGAAACCAACAGAAGTAGGAAGAAAAAAAGTACTTGGAATCTCAGGTACAATATCATCAGATAATTATAATAAAGGAAAGCATAACACCGCCCCCTAAATTGGAGTCATTGATCAAGAGCCATCCATATAACCCTTAAAACTACAATGGGAATTTGATGACTCATTATCAATGGCCCCTTCATGGGGAAGAATTAAAATAGGCCCAACTTTGCAAGTAGGATTTATAGAACTTTCAGTTAGTCCTTGGAACTCCCCTATTTTTGTAATGTTATAAAAGGGCAAAGAATAAATTTCAACTGTTACATTATCTCAGGGGCACAAATGCCTACTACAAAAACAATGGGGTCCCTTCAGTCAAGAATCCCCACTCCTACTATGATTCCTCAAGGACACTATATTATTACACTTGACTTAAAAGTCTTCTTCTTCTCTATTCCTTTACATCCTGATGATGAGGAACATTCTACATTCTGTGTTCCTACTTTAAACAACCAACCCTCAATGACCTGATGTCAGTGGAAAATTTTACTGTGAGGGATGAAAACTAGCCTCATTCTAGGTACCAGTTGCAGTGGTCTCTGTGACCACCATGGCCAACAGAGTAATGATCAGCAGGAGGTAAGAAGGTAGTTTGGTTAAACATGACTAAGTAGACAGTGTAGGTTCAAACTTTGGAAACCTGACCTTCAGTAGTTTATTTTAGGCATATTTAAGCAGAGCACAATTTGGTGAAAACTTTCCTGGTGATAATTAACTCAATCCTGTGTGCACAATAAAGCATACATTAATATCCTTGAAGAACAAGGTAAACTAAAGATCAGACTGACTACATCACAACTCTTTGTAAAGTACATGTGACACCTTCCATAAAGATGGGTTCTATAGACTGACTGAGGAAAACAAGCTCGTGATAAGAGTCTGGGGGTCTGGTGTGGTCTCCCACCAGACAGATAGTGCAAAGATCACCAGGCTATTAACCACATCTGCTCCCAGCCTTCTGGGTGGATAACAAGTTATGCATTCCTTTCCTTGAAGGAGCAACACTGTGTGTTTAACATTCCACGTTCCCCTAGTGCTTATCTGTATTCCAAGACCTTCCTGCCTCCTACACTACCCAATGATTCAGTGACTGTTGCTGGACCCAAGGACAGCTACTCCTAAGGCTTAGAGGGTCCTGGATAAGATGCAGGTGGAGGCCTTTGTACTGTATATCCAACTTTTCAATATTTACCGCGCTAAGAAGTTATTACATAAAATGTTCAGTCTTTCTATTCCAAGAGCTGTGCCTTCATAGGAACAGTTTTTTAAATGTTTAAATGACGTGTTAGGAAATAAAAACTGAGTCAGGTGTGGTGGTGTATGCCTATGCTTCTAGCACTTGGGAAGTGGAGGCAGGAGGATCAGTTTTAGGCCAGCTTGGTTAGTCAAGACCCTGTCTCAGAAAACAGCTATTAAAAACTCACATTAAATGAATGTGTTGTCTGGATATGGTGATATATGCTTTTGATCCAAGCACTGGGAAGACAGAGAGGCAGGCAGATCTTTAGGAGTTCTAGAAAGCCAGAGCTCCATAGTAAGACTCTGTTCCAAAAAAATTAGAATATGTTAAAATATTATTTAATGACAGTTTTACAGGAGAGGATATTGAAAAAAGTAAAAAATGACCAAATTTAATTATTATTGAACATTTCACTGGTGGCTCCATGATATATTGGTGAGTAGTAAACAGACATATGTAATTAATAGATGATGAACTTATGCTATAGAATCTGTATTTCTTGTTTTTAACTTCAAAATTTTTCAAGCCTGGGACAGTGTAAAGAAAAATGGAAATATCAGTCAGTTGCTCAAATTTTCTATGTCTCTACCTAACTAACTCTCTGGTCCATTGGCCAGAAAATAATTCCCTATTGAGACTAACTTGGGAGCTATTTTTTTATGATAATCTTCTTCATGCTTACTAATTCTTTTTGTTTCCTTGTCTGATTTATTTACCATTCTTCACGTGCTATGCATTCTACACATATTTCTCTTTACACTTGCCTTTCTAATATTTCAAAAACATACTTTTGGATGTTTAAAAAAGTAAAGTACAGTGGTAGAGAGATGGTCCAGTGGTTAAAAGTACTTCCCGCTCTTCTAGAGGACACAAGCTGGATTCTCTGCACCCATGTCAGGAAGCTCAGAAATACCTGCAATGCTATCTCCAGGGAATGGAACACCCTCTTCTGGCCTCTTTGACACCTGCACTTACATGCACGCGCACACACACACACAGACACAAACATACATAAACACACAACATACGCTTAGAATTAACAAGTCTTAAAAAAATCAAATACCCACACATATTATTTTTTTCCTTTTGGAAGCTTTTGATAATATAAATGCATGACTAAGAATAGAAACCAATGAACTGTGAATAGGATAATCCAAATTCAAAATTAATTACACATCTTACCCATTTATCTTTTCATGGGGTCTTCTGTTGATTTGGTTGATATGTGTAAATGAAGACTGTGCATTCATTTCCCATCTTCCCAGACCCAAATATTCACAAAGAAACTATATTAATTATAGGACTGTTTGGCTAATGGCTCAGGCATATTTCTAGCTAGTTCTTATGTCTTAAATTAACCCATTTCTATTAACCTGTGTAACGAGGTTGTGGCTTACTGGTAAGATTCCAGTGTCATTCTCCTTTGGCATCTGCCTGACTCTGCCTTCTTTCTCCCTGCATTTAGTTTTCCCACCTAGCTCTATTCTGACCTCTGTAGGCCAAAGCAGCTTCTTTATTAACCAATGGTAAAACAACAATGAAAAACCAAAAACATATTCACAGCATATAGAGGGGAATCCCACATCAGTTTTTCTAACTCCTGTTGAACCTTAATCATTCTGATCATCTGACTTAGCTGCCATTCTCATTGTATGCTAAAAGGGGTTCTCAGGTCAAATTTGTTAAATGTTTCATTAAGATGTTCCTTCTTTTGTTTGATCCAGAAGATATCCTTTATGCTTGCATGCCTCAGCTTGTGTCAAGTTGGTACCACGTGTTCTAAGAATCTAGACAAACTATGCCTGCGATGTACTGAGTGTGAAAATCTGCTTCTATAGCTCTTTTCTCCATCAGGAGATTGACAGTATAAAGTGAAATAGTAAGTTTACTGCCTGGTATCTGGTGAGAAATTGCCTTTGCTAACTTGAATCAGATTGTGTGTGTGACAGAAGATGCCGCTGTCTAGGTGGTGTGCCCAGAACCATCTGGCGGCTGGAGAGCAAAGTTGAGCAAAGTTCCTGGGATCTCCCCTTTCCCATTGGCGCAGCTCTGAGTCCCACTTGCTGCTGAACACTCATCTCTTTCAAGCTCTTTGCTTTGATCACTAATTGAATCTTCGAATTGTGAGCACGGCGGTGAGGGCTTCACTGACCCCTTCTCATTGCAGATTTCATGAGAATAATGTTCTTTCTTTTGATTGTTTTGCTCAGTAATTAAGACCTTGGTAAATGGAGAGTCTGTACTGTCGTGCTTACATGTTCTGTGTGGATCTTGCCCTCTGTAAGAATGCTTCATTCCCAGCTTTAAAAATTCCACACGAACCACTCATTTAAGGGGTTCTCTTCTCTCCCCACCCATTTTCCTTACTATACTTCACTTAAAACAAATTTCCACCATAATTGTGACATATATTTACTCTGGTATGAGTGGTTTAAAGATTAAAAATGGGATGTATTTAAAGTAAACAAGTTTAAATTACAAAGTTGAAAGCACATATGTCCCTAGATCAATAAGACTTTAAATGTTTGAAAAGTTGCTCTTTGCTTGGTTTAATGAGGTGGATACTGAACCCAGGACCTCAGGCATGTTTGGAAACTGCTTTGCCACTAAGCTACATGTCCAGCTCCCAAATTCACTTTAAAACACTAAGTAGAATGTTAAAATTAAAATCAAACTAAAATTAGAAAGCCAATATTTAATTTTTAAATATTGTCTATATTTTATTAAGTAGTTGGGAAAAAGACGATCAAACTTTCAGTTCTACCATTTGATGACCATATAGTGCTTCTGTGGCTTGAGTGTGACATGTCCCCTGGCCCATAGGCTCATGTGTTTGAACACTTGGTCCTCAAGGGTTGCAACTTTCAAGAGGTGCAACCTTGCTGGAGGAGGAGTGGGTCCCTGGGGTATGCCTTGAGGTTTTAAATGACACTTATTTGCTTATTACTTATTGTGTGTGAAGGCCAAGGAACAGCCAGTGTGAGTGAGTTCTCTCCTTCTGCCATGTGGGTCCCAGGATGGAACTCAAGTTGTCAGGCATGGTGACAAGTACTGAGCTGTCTCACAGACCCGACTGGAGAGTTCATAATTTACCTCCATTTCCTGTTCACTTTCTACTTCTTTCTGTGACTGGAGTGTGATTGGCAGTCTCGCCATGATGGACTGCACCCCTCAAACTATCAGCCAAAAGAAATCCTTCCTCAAGGGGCTTCTGGTCAGATTTTTTTTTTTGTCACAACAATGAGAATCATAACACAGAAACAGACGCAGGCATCGGCAAAGGCTTCATTCACCTAATCTCTAGATGCATGCATGCACGAATTAAGGGTAATGTGAACTGTTTCACTGCCGCAGCGTGCTCACGTACAGGATGCAGCCATGACAAATAACGCAGCCACTCCCAGTTTCTCTGAGCCGTTGACAATAAAGACAATGAAGAAAGTAGAATTTTAGAGCTACAAAGAAGGGATGCTTTGTGATGCAAGGATGCACCGTGTTTGTCTTCTCCAGAAGGATGGCCATTAACCACTTCTGCGTCACAACCTGCCTGGCTGTGTCCTGCATGTGCAGGCACAGCGCCCTAGTCTTCCTTGGCTCACTTACTTTTTATCTGGAGGGACAGAGCAAGAGATACTGACAGGAGTTTCCTTGGGTCTGAGTTGCGTTTTCCACTTGAGGGAACATTTAGGGTCACAGATCATGTCAGGTCTCTGGTCGTAGAGGTACCTGGTGCTTTTTGAAACATGTGCATTGATGCCATACAGGCTGCCGGAAAGTTCAGGACCCAGGACAGAGCTCCTCTTGCCTGGGGCCACTGTGAACACCGGCCCCACAATACTTTTAAATCTGGTGGTGGTTAAAGACTTGGGAAACGAGGTTTTGAACTTATCGGCTCATTATTCAGACCAAACATTTGAAGCAAAGTGCTGGGTGAAGCTATCGACTGGGTGAATTGAAATGTTTTTAGGAGAAAAGAGGGTCAGCCACTTGGAGCTAGTCTTGAAGGATGAAAGATCCCCAGAGAAGGAGAAAGGTCTGCTGCTGAGATTTGTGAAGAGGCTTTAAGCGGGACTATAGAGTATGGTTTCCAGGTCCCAGGGACACAGTGAGTCTGTTCTAGGCAACAGTAGGGACCTTAGACCATGTCCTGCCGGCATCAGTGGGCTGTGGCCATATGCATCTGCATCAGTGGGTTTGTCAAGCTTCCAGATGATTAAAACACAGCTGTATTGAATGGCAGGGCCTCAGAGCAAGGACCTCAGAATTAACCCCTCCAGGAAGCACCCCACTCTCACTCCTACCATCTCCCCTTTGGCTCTCCAAAGTCACAGATGGTTTCCAGCGGAGCATACTCCGCGACTTCTGGAAAGCCCAATGCTGAGCAAGACAAATGTCAAACAGGCATGGGCAGAGAGGCGGGCTGTTTGCCTTCCATCCTCTGCTGTCTTTGCTTTTGCTGTCATAGTTGGAAGCAGGTCTTTGATTTCCTAAAGTCAGAAAGCGCGAGCAAGAATCTGCTACTGTTTACTACAATCGGATAAATATCCTTGAACCCCCAGCTCCCGCCGCTCGCCAGAGAAGTTGGTGCTCAGCAAAAGGCAAGAATGAAAACACAAACTGTTTTCCTTTGTTTTCAAAAAGAGTGTCAGTTGCTTTTCCTAATTACAAAAATTATACAGGCTTATTGAAAAATAAATCAGACATGATGGACAGATAAAAACTAGAAAGGGCCGGACTCTGAGAATCTAGTTGTTTTGTTTGAATTTCCACTTAGAAAAAAAAAAGAGCTCAACTCATAAGCAAGGCAGTGATGAAGCTGGCAAACAATTGGAGCTCAAAACAGCATTCTTGTCAAGCTTCCTTTGCACCAGCTTTTTGACTTCCGAACTTTCAGGAATGTTCTCATCTCACCTGGTGCAATCAGTACTTAATGGTAGTGATTAACTCTCCAGCTTGGAAGGCAACTAGTTATTAAATAACAGCCCCCTGCCACGCTACCCTTCTCCCAAACAATGTGCTCAAAAGCCCCAGTGTTCTCCCAGCTCAAGCCATGTCAGGGCTTTGGGGCAGGTGGTGGCACAAATGAAGTCATCTCCAGGCCCACACAGAAACTCCAGCAGTCTCTCTCTCTCTCTCTCTCTCTCTCTCTCTCTCTCTCTCTCTCTCTCTCTCTCTGTCCCTCTCTTTTTCTCTCTCCAGTTTCAAGAGTCATGTTGCACCAGAGACTTCACAGCGATTCAGTTCACTTTCTCCCTGGCTAAATCCCTTACAAGGTTTGCTCTTGAGGAACTGTTCAGTCGTAAATCTGTTTTATGGGATTAGGAAATGAAACAGGGTGGTTTTCAAATACTGAGTTGGCACAATTGTGGGACATCTGGGGAAGATATTAAAATTCTGCAGATTCCTGAGGCCGCCAGGGGGAAGAATGGAAGAAATACACAGAGAGACAGAAAAAGGTAGTGGACCCTGTCCATTGTAGACGGAAGTGATACCATCTAAGGGTGTTGATTGGGTTGGCTCTCTCTGCTAGTTAAAGAATTGAAAGGCAGGAAAAATCTAGGTATTGTCTCAAGGAAACAAACAAACAGTACGGGATCTCGGTGAAGTGTTTCACAAGGAACTGAGTTCAGATTCCCAGCTCCCACTTAAAAACACAGTCAGCTGTATCAGCCCAATCCTAATGCTGCGGAGGTGGAGGCAACAGGATGGATCCCTGGGGCTTGCTGGCCAGCCCACCTAGGGGAGCTCCCCTGGCTGGGTAGTTCAATGAGAGATTACTCCTCCAAAACTAAAGCAAAGAATGATGGAGGAAAGCAAACAGCATTAACTTCTGGTCCACAATCATGCTCATCATCTTTACACACATATACTCACACACCAACACATCTATACACACATATACTCACACACCAACACAAAACAAAAGCCGTCTGCCTTCACCATGCATCCCGAGCCCTGCTCAGGTGACAATCATGCTCTGCTTGTGAAGGGCTCAGTTATGGCATTAAGGGGATTTTTCAAGTTCAGTTGTGTTTCCTGAACCACCTGTCACCCTCTAAAAGGTACTTCATTGGCTTTTGATTAACGATGCCACTTTGCATGGAGGAGCTGATCTACTGATGACTCTGGATTGTCACCATCTTGCATTTATGAGCGGGTTCTATGTTTCAGATGTCCTTTATTTACTCATCAGAATGTTCTAGCATGTTCTAGAAAACAAATGGCCCCCATTGAGCCATTTCTCATCTTCTCCCCCTCAGTCACTGCCTTGCATTTGAAATGTGGATGAATTAATCAGAGCCATGACACAGCTATGGAGATTTTGAAAATAAGTTGGGATCAGGTGTGTCCCTGATGGGAAATGGGAAAGGGCCAGGTATTTTTAGATCTACTCCAATTAAGTGCAATTGCCTGGATAATTCAGGTTGTAACAGGGTCTCTCCCTACCTAAATGATCCCAGTGATTCAGGCTGTGAACCATGGTACACTCTGCAGATGCTGATTGTAAATGACTCATATACCAGTCATCAAGCAATAGCTAAATGCGCTGCAAAAATTACTCCCATCAGGGCCTTGATTTCTTATTATTTGTGGTGATCAAAACCCCATCGCAAAACTCTCCCGACATATTAAGTGAAAAATACATGACACAGAACAATGCATAAGGATGTGTTACCACTGTGATCAAAGCAGCAGGAGGCAAACAGACGTTCCTATTGATTCACAAGTGCTTTGTTATGTCTGAGGAAAAAGAGGTGAACAAGGGACTGGAGAGATGGATCATTGGCTGCTAAGAGCACTTGTGTTCTTGCAGAGGACCAGTGGTTCTCAGCACCAATATCAGGCGACTCAAAATCTCCTGTAATGCTATCTCAGGGTGGCGGGGGGATATAACACCCTCTTCTGGTCTCTAAGAGTACTGCACTCAAATACACACATACATACACACACATATACATACATACACACAAATAAAAATAAAATAAATCTCTTTTAAAAAGAAGACATCATTTAAAGAAATAACAACAAAAATGTTACTAACCTTGGTTTCCTGCTGAGAAGGATGGGCAGTTCTCAGATGGAGTAGGAAGGGAAAGAATGTTTTCTATTGATATTTGAACCACAGGAATTAATCAATTAATACAACTAAAATACTTACTTAATTGAAAACTTGCAATCCCATCTAACTGGTGATTAGTTTTTGAAGAAGGGACACATTTGGAGACCACATTAGCTTCTTAAAAACAACTCTGGAAGAGCCCCTGACCATCTACCTGGGGCTGGCAGGAGCACCCCAACCACCAGGAAGCCAGCTGGCAGTTCTGTAAGAGCAAGTTGCTCAGTTGCTCCCTCTGTGATGGTGTGTATGGCAGGCCCAGAGTACAGGGCTCTGACATTGACTGCCCTATCATTCAACCATCAGAGGAGGCTCTCTTCAGAAGACTGTACAAAGAAGTGGGCTGACAGGCATCCTAAATGATCCTTGATTTTAAAAAAATCAAGCAGGCAGCACTTTCATGCAGATTAAAAGGCAAATTTCATACTACTTACATCCTACCACACTTTGAGAAATCAAGAATGTAATGTATTGGACTTACTTAAAGGGAAGTACTAGTATCACATGTGAAGTCTATCTTAATAAACTGTTTTTAAAAATCAGATCCCAGAACCCTTCTTTCCTCACAACGTATTGGAAGCTCCTCAGATATGGAGCCTGTGCTGGTTTTGTTGCTGTGACAGATGCCTGAGAGAAACAATGTATAAGCAGCAAAATTTATCCTGGCTCTGTTCACGGAGGTTTCAGCTCATGGCTGGCTGGTTCCGTCGCTGTGCACCTGTGGTGAAGTAGGACATCACAGAGGCAGGAAGACATCAAATGCTAAAGTCACTCACCTCACAGCAGGCAGGAAGCAGAGGAAGAGAGAGACAGGAAGGACTGGGCACAAGGTATGTCCTTCAAAGGGTCATCCCCCAGATGATGCCTGTGCCCTCTAATCCAACCCCTCTCAGGGTAGGGCTCTAGTGATGTTCTGACTGAATGTCTGGTGGTGAGATGATACACCATGGCAAGGGCTCCAATGCCTCAGTGGCAAAACCTCCTCCTGCTGAGGCTCGCAGGGTGGTAAAGCCTTCCTGGAATCTAAGTGGAAATGTTGACAATGTGTGCAAGAAATGTCCACTGTAGCTTTCTCCATCATCCCCAAATGTTTACACCCTGAAAACTGTTCCCCTACAGAACCTGCTCCTACCGAGATAAGCCAAGCCTGTCTCCTCATTCGGTTGCGTGTAACACCCCCTCCTTGTTTATCAGTTTGTGGTATTGCTGCCTCCTTGTTTATCAGTGTGCAGTGCCACCCCCACCTCTCCCTGCTCAGCTATATGCAATAACCCTTCCTCCCTGTTTAGATAGTAAATATGTTGAGCTTCCAACTGCTTCGACTTCCTCGTCAGAGAGATCAGACCACCTGACCCCAGCTTTTCTGTGTACATGTGTCCATCATTTCTTCATTCCCTTGCTGCCCCTAGTCAAGGCTCTGGAGTCCAAGCTGTGTGAAACACAGCAGCAGCTCAGTGTTCACCGGCTGTAGAGTGAGCCTCAAACACAGAGCCTTTGGGAGGACACTCGATATCCAGACACACAGAGACCTCAATATCTCAAATAGCAGTCCCTTTGGGGGACTGGCTGAGAAGGGTGTCAAAATACCCCCTGACTGAATGATATTCCCATAGGGATAGTTTGAATTTACCTACTAAGCATACCTGGCTTACATTGGAAGTCATATCTGTGACAATTTCTGGTCTCCATCTCAGTGGCTGAGTTATTTGTTTCTGTTATTTTTTTTTCTTTTAACCATTATGGGTTAAAAACAAACAAACAAACAAACTAGAAATCTTCTGTTTTAGTTAGGGTTTCTATTGCTATGAAGAGACACCATGACCACGGCAATTCTTATAAAGAAAACATTTAATGGAGGTGGCTCACCTACAGTTTCAGAGGTTCAAATCATTATCATCATGATGGAGATCATGGCGGTGTTGTATGAAGGCTGCTTGTTCATTTCCCAGCCACCCAGACTCCCGAAATAATCACACAGAAACTGTATTAATTAAATCATTGCTTGGACTATTAGCTCTAGCTTCTTATTGGTTAGCTCTTACATCTTAATTTAACCCATTTACATTAATCTATATATTGCCATGTGGTTGCGGCTTACTGGCAAAGTTCTGTCCGGTGTCTGTCTCTGGCAGGGCTCCATGGCTTCTCCTGACTCTGTCTTCTTTCTCCCAGCATTCAGCTTGGTTTTCCCTGCCTAGCTCTACTCTACTCTATCACAGGCCAAGACAGTTCTTTATTAACCAATGGTATTCGCAGCATACAGAGGGGAATCCCACATCATGGCAGCATGCAGATAGATGTGGTTCTGCAGGAATAGCTGAGAGTCAACAGGAAGCTGACTGGTACATTGGGCAGTATCCTGATAATAGGAAACCTCAAAGCCTGCCCCCACAGTGACACCCTTCCTCTAATAAAGCCATACCCACTCCAATAAAGCCACGCCTACTAATAGTGTCACTTCCTATGAGATTATGGGGGCCAATTACATTTAAACTACCAGACTTTCCTTATGTCTCTACTGAACAACCCACAACTCAACCAAGTAACAACAATAATCAAATGACCTAATGCAAAAGCATGCATCTTAAATAGCTAATTCTCTTTTTAAGAATATCTTTTATTTAGCTTTTTCTTTGATAATTTTGTACATGTGTGTGATATACCCGATCCTTTCCACAAATATCCCCCTCCCATACTTCCCAGGCTCTCCCTCAACACCTCGCCCTCACATACACACACCTTCTCATATCTCTCTTGAGCCCACTAGGTCCAGTTAGTGTTGGCTGTTGCAATGTTGACTAATCTTTTTGGCTTGATCTTACGCAGGTGACAATATGTGCTATGAGTTCAAGAGTTGGGTGGCCATGTCCCATCCAGAAGACAGTATTCCACTGAACTCCTTTTTGTTCCCTCTTCTGAGATGTTCTCTGGGTGTCGGGGGAAGGGTTGATATAGATGTCTGATTTAAGGCTGATCACTCAACAGTCCCTTTTTAATAGATAATTTCTTAAAGATGCTATAGAACTGATGAGCAGGTTAAGATGCCCCACTGCTAAGCATCAGAAAAAAAGGCAAGTCTTACACCCACTGAGTGAAATAGCGAGTGTTGGCAAGAACATGAAGACATTAGAATGAGTGTGCACTGTTGCTGGGGTTGAGAAGTGAGGCAGTTGCTGTAGAAAACGGTGGTGTCTCTTGAGAACTAAGAGGAGGAGCTGATGAGATGACCTAGCGGGTAAGAGTACTTTCTGCAAAAGCCTGATGATTCCAGGACCCACAGAGTGGAAGGAAAGAACCCACCCCAGCAAGCTGTCTTCTAACCTCCACACACACCCTGCCACACATATACCTGACCCTACTGTGGGCTCACGCAAATAAATACATATATGGAATAAAAAATTAAGGGGCTGGAGAGATGGTTCAGTGGTACAAGCATTCTTGTAGAGGACCAGAGTATGGTTTCCATCTGTTTTAGTTACTTTTCTATTGCTGTGAAGAGACACCATGACTAAGGCAACACCATGACCAGAGAGAAAGTCTATGGCCATCATCGTGGGAAGCCTGGCAGCAGGCAGGCAGGCGTGGCACTGGAGCAGCAGCTGGGTGCTTATATCCTGGTCAGAAAGTAACAGGCAGAGAACACTAACTGAGAGTGGTGTGGGCACTTGAAACCTCAAAGCCTGCCCCCAGTGACACACTTCCTCCCACAAGGCCACACCTACTAATCTTTCTCAAACAGTTCCTTCAACTGGGAACTTAGCATTCAAGAATATGAGCCTATGGGAATCATTCTCATTCAAATTACCACACCGTCCCCCATATCAGTGACTCACAACCACCTTTACACACCCACACAGAGACATACAGACATACACATAATTAAAAATAAATCAGTCTTTAAATTATTTAAATAATTAAAAGTAGGATCATCATAGAATCTAACAACCTCTCTTCCGAGCATCTATGTTCAAAAGAGTTGAAAGCAGAGGTATGTGTGTACCTATGTCTATAGCAAGAGCTGAGCAGTGCAAGACAGCTGCCAATCTAGAGAGGAACAGAAACACAACACATGTTGTGCTACAATGGAATATTCTTCAGATTTAAGAATTCTGTCTTACTCTGCAGCGTGGTTGAGCCTTGGGGACACTGGACTAAGAGAAACAAGCCAGCCAGTAGAAAAAGAAATGCCACTGGCTCCATCCATGTGAGACTAGTAAAGCCAAATTCAGTGAGAAAGGACAGTGGTAGTTGGAGGAAGGGAAGAGGGATTATTTGACAGTGGTAGTTTATAATTTTCAGATGAGGCTCTACAGATTGGTTTTAGAATAGGTGACTATACCCAATGCTACTGAAGTGTGCACTTTAAAATGACTACCACGATAAACGTGATGCGGTGCATTTTTTCAATACAATAAAAGCAGAAAAAGGAATCTGCTCTAACACTTGCCAAGTGCCAATAACTGTTGAAGCTGAATGATGACCCCGTGGAAGTTCATCACGTTCTCTTCTCTTGCAGAAAAGTCATTTAGAGGAAGTGTAGGGAAGGCATTTAGGGTTGAGTAAACTGTAGTCAAATGTGCACTTGAGAATGCTTATAATAAAGAGCAGAGCCCCACAGAAGAACTTAGGGAGGGAGAACTTAGTGGGTGGGACTCATGGTGCCCTTGTGCCACTTCCAGAACTGCAACCAGAGGGGAGCCAGGGATGCTCCCAAGCCTCTAGATCACACCCAACAGGAGCACAGTCAACACCAGTAAGTGACAGTCTTTTGTTTGCTGGACACCTTACAAGAGACTGTGCATTATTCTCTGTTGGAACTGTGGACTGCTGGGAAATAAATATTCTGATTACAGGAACTCTATTTCTGATCTATTTCATTTAACTTCCAGCCACTTGATATCTGATTAAACTTCTCTATTCGCCTTTCTGGAATAAACAATATAAACAATTTCAGTGTTTATTAAGCTTTTCAAACATACCATCAATTCCCCAGCCAGAATACCTTGCTTCGTTACCATGGATTTGATCCCAAGGCAGCTTCCCACGGATATCTGCCAAAACGTTCTTGGATTCATTCGTAATCCATTTACTAACTTCCATTTGAAGGATAACTGTTTGTGTAAAACATTAACTATATTATTATGTCCCTTGATGGCTTCCTAGATGAACTGGTAAATGATACAAAAATAACAATAAATAATACAATGATAACCAAAAGTGAGAAATGGAAAAAATAGCTTAGCTTTCATGAATGATGTCGATCACAAAATTATGCCAAATTCCAGAAAGATACAAAGACACTCTTGTAGATATCTTGTTTATCTATGGCCATCAAATGTCTGAGCATTTGGGTAGATCAAGACAGGTATCTAGTTTTCAGTATCTAGTTGGTATGTATATAGCTTTATATGATCTATGACAGCTATACTGTTGAAAGACTTTATTAAATATTTAAGGCCAAAGTAAAGAATAAATAACAAGTAGTTGACAGAGAGAAGCAACAGATAGGGTAGCTACAAATCACCAAAATATGAGTTTGTAACGTCCAGCTGAGATGACTGGAGAAGCCCCAGTGAGAGAGCAAATGAAGGTTATAGCATCAAATTGGGGACTTAGAACACACAGCAGAAACCAACCAGAGGCGTTGAAGCAGTCATTTGGAGTTCCCAGTGGAGCTTTCTCTCCAAGGGTGAACTTTTTCAGCCTCCCAATTTCTCAGGCATTTCTAGATCGTGGGATAAGCAATAGTAATGCCCTTTAGGAAGACTTTCTGGCTCTATTCAGGGACAAACTATCTTCACTACTCTTATCTGCTTGCTCTTTCCCCTCTCCCTGCTTCAGAGCCAGGGTGCCAGCCCAACCCAAGACAGGGGTGTTTGGAGGACACTTTAAAACAAACATATTTGAGTCTGAAATAGGAGTGTCTACCCTGCTTCTGGAGATGTCTTTGCAGCAAGCTTAACACACAACAATTTACCAAGGCAATGCACACTGCAATAATTTACACACATGTACGCACATACACACAGACGGCAGGTGCAGGTACATTTCAAAGAGAGGATGTTCCGGGAAAGGGGTAGAAATGGGGCACACTGCTGCATAATACCACACCTGTGTAAGCAGCACTGCTTCTGGCATGGGAGAGTCTGAGAGGCTATGTAACAAGCACCGTGAGCCTTAGAGTGTAGTCAGCCGACCAACCTCTCTCGACACTCCCACATAAACCTCCATGATACTTGATACATGGGCTGAAGTACAAATTGCCTCTCCTGAAATAATAATGAAAACAAAGAACACGCCATCCCGGGTGGCATTTTGTTGCCAAGGCTAGCCTTTGATCTCTACAACATCTTGGGGCAGTCTGCAGGCATACTGAGAAATCAAATTACCCACTGTGTTTTTCTTTCTTTCTTTTTTTCCCACTTCAGCCATTTGTTAGAAAATGTTATAAAAATCCAAGTTGTCTCTCTTGATCTTTATCAGAGACTGCAGACGCCTTTGATCTCCTCTGCGTGTGACATTTGTGCATGGCTTCCCCATTTAATTGTCTGACTTTCGCTTGCTGTTAGAGTTGAAAAGTTAACCGTAGCTTTGCTCTTTAAAGAACTCCTATTATCTTCCAGCCAGTCTTTCATATTAAATATGTCATTTCCTCACCACACCTCGTCACTCAGGTCACCACGTCAGGCACAGACAACTTCTGCATGTGTGTTAACTCTATGAAACAAGCAGAAAAAAAAAAGAGAAAAACTTAGGTAAGAAACTTCATAAGGTTGATGTAAGCATCCCAGAGTCTCATTGAAAGGTTCCAAAGAAACCTAGTTACTCATAGCACTCTCTCTAGTCCAGCCTTACTTCCTCGGTTTACCTCCAAGCACCTTCTTTCACCATGACAACTGACCAGAAGAAGTGGGCAGGCACACTTCCTCTTCTTTTCTTCTTGGCCTGTTTGAAGGAGACAGTCTTTCTGGCTCCATTAATGCAGAGATTCTCAGCACTGTGTCCTGTGGATCAGTGGGAGGCATCACCTTCTCAATGAGGAATTTCAAGCCATCAAGATCTAAGAAAAATGGCTGACGTTTGTCTGCACAAAGCTTCAGAGGGTGTTTTCTGTACATTGCTCCCCTTTGACCCACGAGAAACTTCGCTTGGAAAAACTGGTAAACCGAGTCTGGTGGAGCTGATAAAGGCCACTACATCTATGGTGTGATTTCCCTTCCTCTGCTCTGGTTCTGAGCCGGTACCTCTGGGCTTGGTGCTCAAATCTGTGTTTTAAAACGGACTGTCACAGCTGATGAACAGGCCCTGGTGGGCAGGAGTGCCTACCTGGGAGGGAGGCTAGAAAATCCACTCGCACTTCGTTTAGAGCCAAACACTTGAGAACACGCCTGAGACTAAACAAAACACTTCAGATGAGGCTGCAAACAGACTTGGACTCCCTGGTCCTGGGGGAGCCGCGCCACACGGTGATCCTTCCGCGCCACTTCTCTGCAACCACAGCGTTATCAAAAGAGGAGTCTGCAGACCGTGGGGCAGGGGGACCTGTCTGAAAATAAGAGCGTGCATCTCCAGGAGCGGCTTTAATGATCGTCGGTACTGGGAGGTACCCCTTGAGAAGTGAGGCACGCAGAGGCGTACGTTGATTGCCATACCTCTGTGACACGCATGACAACCAGGGGTAAATAAGTGCTGCCACATATTTGTTGTCTTTTTCCTCTTGAACTTCTCACCTCTTGCTAGCGGGTATGTGACTGTTTCATTAATCATAAGGCCTCTCCAGAGCCTGGAACACATGCGTATCCGTGGACGTCGGTCAAATAAACAGGATATTGACACAGGGAGGAACTTTTATGCGATGAAGTAGGAAACAATGCTTAGGGGTGCTAGTAAAGGAAGCAAAGGTGCCTAGTGGAGAGGGGGTGGGGGTTCCGGGGACACAGAAAGCCCTATCAGAGACATGAACCCCTCCGAAGCGAACAGCTCTGCCAGGGCAGGAGAGGGAGCGGGCTGTGCTCAGGGTTCAGACTGGCAGTCGAGCAAGACCGTGTACAAAGGGGCCACCGGCAAGTAGCCGGCCACAGAAAGGCAGTGGGCAAGGCTGACCCTCTCTGAATCCGCATGGGGAGATATAAAGGAAAGGAAAGGAATGAAGGGGGATGAAAGAAAAGGAAGGGGAGGAGCAAGGAAAGAGGAGGAGAATGTGAGTGGAGGAGGGAAAGGAGAGAGATGTGCTAGAAAAGAAGATGGTAATGAGGGAAGAAAGGAAAGGAAGAAGGAAGAGAGAAGGGTGGGGTGGAAGGAAGGGTGGAAGGGAAGAAGGAAGAAGGGAGGAAGGGAAGGGGAAAACGGTGGGAAAGGAAATAGAAGCTTTTCTTTCATTAGTAGAAAAAACCCCGAGGCCAGAGGACATGGCTGTTTCATAAAACATCACTAAAGGGAGACAGTGGGAGTGGCTACCCCCCCCATCTAACCCCAGCAGAGCCTTCCTGTACCATGAAGGAGAAAGAAAGATTGACAGGTGAAAGACGGGCCAGGCAGGAAGTATAAATAGTAGCTCTGGGTTATTTGTAACCTTCATTTTAAGGTAAGGATGATTGGCACATGGATGGCTTGGATTAAGGGAGCCCCTGATCTTTAACTTGCAGGTCACATGGAGAAAACTTTGAGAAAATGCTCCGACATGGAGATGTCAACTTGAGTGACAGCCCTGCGCACGGAGCCACGCGCTGGCTGATGCCTTTGCATGCATCACTTCACAGAAGCGATGACTGCCATTTGAACAGAGAGACATCCTTCCCGCCCGGGGTCAAGAAACTGACAGAGCCCACCCATTAATAGAAATAACTGTCATTTAAAATAAAATGCTTGGTGGAAATCTTCAGCCATCTATTAGAGAGCATGGGGCCTGTGAAGGGGCACCCATGAATCACTGTGCGGGACACTGGCACCCAGAGATGGCACAACTGAGTGGGAGACAATTACATCCTGAGCAGTGCCTTCAGCTGGCTACATGGCTCCCCCCCCTCCCCGTGTAACATGATGGCTTCTCTCTTAATTTACAGCCCTCCTTGGTGCTAATTAGGAGCTTTTCCTATGTGACAACACAGGAGGGGATCTGAGGGGGAAAATGAATGACGGTATAGCTTCTGACTTGAGAGCCTCTTCTGGCAAAAAGTCTTTAGGTAGTAAAGGTTCTCTGGAGAAGGTTCCTTTCGGGACAGTAACAGAGCCTGGGACCTCTGCTGAGCTTCCATGATATCACAACTGTGCCAGCCAAGAAAGGGTGTGCAGAGATTCTTCTTACGCAGAAGCTTAGCCTGGCGTTAGGTAGTTTCACATGAAAGCTTAATATATGTTTTAAGGAGAGGGTCTTAAGCCACATGCAGATGAAGGCTCTTGAATGTGCTTGTGGGAAGTGGCCCTTGATGACTGTTCTTGGCAGTGTGACACCTGTGGCTGCGTAAAGCAGGTACTATATATAAAAAAAAATGGTTTGTGCCATATTTCTCAATGGTGTTTGATTTTGATACAGTAATTAGAACGGTGGTAAGGTGAGTTTGGTGGCACGTGCCTATAATGCTGATACTCTGGAGGTGAAGGCTGGGGATCAAGAAGTCAAGTTCATCCTCTCTCTTTGATAATGATTGTGAATTCAAGGTCAGCCTATGTGAGACCCTGTCTCCCCCCCAAAAAATAAGTTAAAAATTAGTGATAAGGGCTGGGGAGACGGTTCAGTGACCCTCTCAAAGAACAGAATGGAGAGTGATTTAGGAAGATTCCTGGCATCACAGAGGGGCACACATGTGTAACACACACAGAGAGACACACAGAGACACACACAGGAAAATGGATAGAAGCATGATATGATCTACATATCTCATATCTGCATATCTCATAGAGAGATGGGGTATAGACTAGTTAAGCACCTCCCCCAAACGCATCCATCTGGTGAAGAATGGAATCCTCAAATCCAAGTCCTCAGACTCCAGTAACTGGGACATCCCGGCAAGGTAGGGCTTTATAACTAATTCCACAATGGCGATTAAGCGGTTACTCCAAGGGTGTGCAGTCCGTAGGAAGTAGAATTAGAATTAGCCCTTGTGTGTTCCATGCTGCAAAGAGCTTTCAAAGATTAAATCCATCCAGTTCTGGGTAACAGATTTCCTCAAACTTAGTGGCTTTAAACAACACTCAGTTCTTATCTGATAGCTCTTTAGGTCACAAGTCCCCTTAGACTCTTAAGAATTCTAAGGACTGTAAGGGAATCAAGGTGTCATTGCTGGCCATTGCTGCTCAGCATTTTTGGCTCATGGAAACTCATTCAGTTTGCCCCAGTAGGTGATTATAAGCTCAGTAGAGTGACCTGTAGCTCCTTAGCAGCAAAGGGTGGCCAAATGGGTAGAGCCTGGCCATGGAGTTTGAAGATCTGACCTCTGCCACTCATGAAGATCTCTCTCTCTCTCTCTCTCTCTCTCTCTCTTTTTCTCTCTCTCCCTGTCTGAGGCATCCCCATGCTCAGGTTACATGATGTGAATGCCAGTCAAGCAATGAGTTAGGGTCCCTGTGCTTAGAAGCTCACTGACTCCATAATAAAATAGCCCTGTAACAGAGTCAATAGATCCAAGTTCTTTGAGAGACCCTCCCTTGAATGCAGTGTTGGAGTCTAAGACTACCCTCGGGTCAGAACGTGCCCTACATCACTCTGGTTCCTAGAATGACCTACAGGCTGTGAAGCTAATCCAGCCAAGGCTGGTTATGGGTGGAAAAATCCAAGAATCCAGTAGTTCTCAGTCTGTGAGGTGTCTCAGCTGGTCTTCAGTATACCCTGGAATCCTGAAGAAGTAGGCTCTAATGCCCATGAAGAATGAACTTGCTAGCAAATCAAGAGCAAGCAGGCAAAGAACAAAAAGGACCTTAGGCTTCCAGCAAGAGATCTGGCCCAGATTAGAGGTGGGTTTTCCCACCTCTCAGAAAAATCTGGATTAAATCATGTGTCTGCCTGCCTCAAGATCCAGATTAGAAATTGATTTTCCGCTGGGCGGTGGTGGCACATGCCTTTAATCCCAGCACTCAGGAGGCAGAGGCAGGTAGATCTCTGTTCGAGGCCAGCCTGGTCTACAAGAGCTAGTTCCAGGATAGCCAGTGCTGTTACACAGAGAAACCATGTCTCAAAAACAAACAAACAAACAAACAAACAAACAAAAACAAAACAGAAATTCATCTTCCTACTTCAAATTAAGTAAAAATCTTCCATTTTGGGGTTTTAGTTCATTCCAGATGTAGTCAAGTTGACAACCAAGAACAGACTAGCAAAGACATCCTTGGCCATCAACGAACTGCTCAAGCAAAAGTAGCCTTAATGTCTCCATCCTAAGCAGGCTGGGGACTCTACTTTTAGGACAACAAGGGTACTTAAGTGCTATTCCCATACTCACACAGACATGCAGTCTGTCTCTGGGAACGTGGTTGACTTCTTCCTGTACCAAACATGAAACTGTGAGCAGTTTTCAAAGATTATTTTCTTTCTTTTTAGTCGTCTAGACTTTAGAAACTGTACCCAGTAAACTCATCCTTGGAGCACCCAGTTTATAGACAGAAACACCCTGGAAGATGTGAAGGGGTACCCCAGGAAGCCCCTCAGGGGGCTCAGAAGATGAGTGATATTTAAACGAAAACAAAACTTTCTGGGATTCTTCCTGGAAGAGAGCCTCGTGGAAGTAATGATTTAGCAGAGGGATAGAGAGGGGGTGTCTGATTCCCATGGGGCCCTTCTGCACTGTCCCCACATTCAGGGAGATGGCATGAACTTGACCTTCCTGTATCAGCCAGTTCCTGGCTGCTAGCTGCCCCTGGAGGGAGAGTGAAAAAACAGAAAACCTTGGGAAAATCTATTCCCCGTGGCTGGTGGCAGTCACCAATGAGGGCGGAAGCTGTGAGAAGCTCACTATAAAGGATGATTGCTTTGGTTCTAAGAAGGGGAGGAAGACATAATGGGCAGATGGCTGAGCAGGTAATAGCACCTGCCACCAAGCCTGGTGACCTGAGTTTGATCCCTGGCATTCACGTGGTGTGAGAAGAGAACTGACTCCCGCAAGTTGTCCTCTGACCTACACATAGAGAGACACAGATGCACACACACACACACGCATGCATGCATGCATGCATATGCACATACACTAACACACACATGCACACACATATGCACATACACACACACACTCACCCACACACACATACTCATACACGAATTACATTAGAAAACGTTTAAAGTGGAGATCTGGGAAGAATAATTTAAATCTACTAGAGATACTTGAAAGGCTACACATTAACACAGAGGGAGAAATCCATCTAGGAAGGCTTCCTGGAGGAGGATATGAACAACTTTGGAAGCTGATATAACACAAAGGAGAAACCATCTTAATAAGCAATGGGATCCTAAGACACATGAACCCCCTGCCCCTCCTCGGCGTAATACCCTGTGCACATGGTTGAGTGTCCAGCACCCTTTTGTGTCTGGAAAGCAGGAGGCTCGTGCTCTGTGGATGTAGGGATGCCTTCAGCTCTAACAAGGCTTGACTTTGTGATCTTGCGTCTGTCGGGAAAAGGCAGTAGGAAATAGAAATAATGGAGAGGATAATTAATGGAGTCCACAGGTTTCTTTGTAACCTCCGCCACTTTACTGTGTCAATAACTGGAGAGCAGACTTTCCCCAGGATATTCCGGACTGTGACTAATTGCAATAACAAAGAACACATTTCCCCCATTCCCCGCCCTCTCTGACTTTGAAAATGTATTTTTGCACTTTTCCAGGTGTGTGATGCAAGATGGGTGAGCCGACCCTACCATGTAGACACGACAGAAAGATCATTTGCCGAAAGCTGGGCATCCCAAGGGGCTCCTAGCTGGTTTTTTTGGGAAGCTAAACCAAGTGACACCCTGCAAATTGTAGCAAGACTGTGCCAGGAGGACAGAGATCTACCAACTGTGACTTCATCATACAGCAATGCTGGCATAGGATCATTCAGGAACCACACATGTGTGGATTTTTTTTTTGTAAGTCAATTTGGTGTCTAAGACATTTACATTGTTTCCCCAAAGGTTGTACAAACACATTTACGCATTTATTTCTATCTAGCTGCTGAGACGGGAGGTTCCTGGGACCAGAGAAACTCGGGGATCTGATGAGGACCAGGCGGTTTCCAAGGCCATGCAGGGAAGGATCTGTGTGTCTGGAACACATTAGGGGCATGTAAGGCAATGCTTGCCCCAGGCCTGTCAGCGCCAAGGACTGTAGAGGCTCTGTCATGCATTGACTGTGTGCCTTGAGCAAGGTGCTTGTTGTAGCAGGGTACAATAACAACCATAATTAGTTTGACCTCCCCGATCTACCCCCTCTGATAGCTCCCTGCCATGCTGACCTCAGGCTTCCTTTTGAGTACTGCGACATTAGCAAACCCACAAGTGAGGATTAGAGAAGGACTTACACATGGCAGCTGCCTATCTTGCTGCCCCTGCATCCAAGTCACCCACACGTAAAGGAACCCATGCCAGTCTACCGGGAGATGGCTAGCTATCCTGGTCATTCAGCCAGTGGCCAGTCAACTACCAGACAGGTATGTGACCCTTCAGACAACCTGCCAGGTGAGCTTGAACACAGTGTCCTAGCTAAGAGCAACAGAACAGAGTCCATCTGAGACCGGCCTACATCCCTACGCTGCAGCACTGAGAGCTGAGAAGAGGGTCGCATGGCAACTCTGAGTTGGGGAGATCTTAAAGCTTATTGACCCTGTGCTTATCCTCGCTGACTCAGCACTCACCCTCAGTCTCTCCACCTACGGGAAAAACAGAAGTTGCCAGTGCACAGGGATTGCTGGGGTGTCTATGAGTCTTCCCAAAATGGGTGCTTCATGTTTGATTGGAGCACTTTTTTTTTTCCTGTAAAAAAAAAGATTAAGTATCGTGGCAACTGAATTGTGACTGTCACATCCTTGCCATGGATCTTCTGGGGAATTGTTTTTACCCTTGGGTTTAGGGATAAGCCACGTCACGTGTCCTGTCCAGCTCTTAGACTACTGGAGCAGCCATTTCAATGCTGCCTCAAGGCATGGCACTTTGTCTTAGGGCTTCTATTGCTGTGAAGAGACACCATGACCACAGCAGCTCTTATAAAGGAAAATATTTGAGGGGGTGGCTGCCTTATAGTTCAGAGGTTTAGTCTGCTATCGTCATGGTGGGAAGCAAAGCAGCATGCAGGCAGACGTAGTACAGGAGCTTGAGACTCCTTGATCCAAAGGCAACTGGAAGTGAACTGAGACACTAGGGGGTATCTTGAGCATATATGAGACCTTAATGCTCTCCTCTGCAGTTGACACACTTCCTCCAACAAGACCACACCTACTCCAATAAGGTCACTAGTAGTGCCACTCCCTTTCAACCACCACACACTTCCTTCCTGTGTGTGTGTGTGGGGGGGGTGCGGGCACAAAATCTCCTCATGTGCCCAGGTTCTGCATTCATGGCAGAGCACCACAAGCTGCTTTTTCTCTTCCTCTCTGAGAAACCACATCGTGACTAAGCCACAATAGTCACTCCTGTGCACGCACACGAGCTTTACAAAGTTAACTGCAACTTTGGAGAGAGCTAGTGCCGTGAAGCAGAGAAGCTTCTAGGCACAGCTAGTAAAAGACAGGAGTTGACCTCACCTGAACAAGGCATCCATCAGGCATCCCATGGCCTACTCACACCTTTGTCTTCTGCAGAGGACCCTGCCTGCAGGAGGCTGCATAACTTATTGGCCAGGCTGGGGCACCTGGAGGACCAGAGAGGGGCTAGGAGAGTGGGCACACCTGGTCTGGGCTGGGCAAAGTAAGGAGTGTGCCCATCCCAACTTTGTTCTGGAACTTGAAGAAGAAGGAGGAAAAAAAAAGGCAATTGACCTTCGAAAGGACTTCAGCACTTACACAGGTGCTGCCAAGTGGAGCAGGTCACATCTGAGAAGAGACAACAGAGACCCAGGAGTCAGCATTTTCGTGGCACCTTATAAAACATGTTCTTATCAAATTGGTGACTCCTGCCTAAGGAATCCTGATTCCAGGTCTTGGATTCCTAGGTTAGATCATGAGGGCTCTGACCTAACCAGCAAATGTGTTCAGAGTATGGTGGTGGAATAGGAAGTAGGGCTTGGTTGGAGGAGGTAGGCAGGCACCCTGGAAGGCTGGAGGAAGTAGGTACATTAAAGGAAGAGGAAGCTTGTCCCTGCTTTCTCTCCTCCTCCTCTTCCCTCTCCCTCTCCTTTTACAATGTGAATAGATTTCCCCACCACGCTCTTCCAAGATGATATTTCTGCCTGACCACAGGCCTGGATGCCATGGAACCAGCTGACCACGGACTGAAACCACCATCCCCATAAACATTCCTCCAGGTAACCTCAGGTTTTCTGCTACAGCAGTGAACAAACAAACACACAGATTCTTTCTTCTTTAGGATTCATGAGACTGCTTTGCCCGGCCACCTCCGGAGGTGACCTGATAAATAGTGGATGAATGAGTGAGTGTGGGAAAGACATGGGCACCAGCGTGTTTCTGTCGTCCAGCTCCATCCGGGGCTCAGGGGCCCGTTAATGGGGGAGGAAGACTGCACTGTGGAAACTTCTCTGAAACCTCCTAATAACTGACTTGCTTTTTAGTATGAAGAAGTTCTTCCAACATCCCCTTCTCACGATCTTCAGTGGCTGAAAAATGAGAGCTTTGTTCTTCCCCGTGTGGGAGGACCGGCTTGGGTTCTGCAATGTGCGGTTGTGGGAATAATATCTTCTTATGTGTTCCCTGTCTCTCTTCCCCCTCCCCTGCTATCCTTTCTTCCTTTTTGGTTTTTAGGATGTCTTTTATGCCCACCACAACCCATGCTCCATGTCAGAGGCCCCCTCTGGCCTCCAAAGTTCCACTGAGGCTGCCTTTGCTGTGAACACTTATGAAATCAGTTAGCGGTCTCATTTGTGGAGTGCCACCTTTTCTACCGTTAGCCTTCTCCCCTGCCCCTGGAGAAAAAGGTTTTCATTTCTGCACAGTGGGGACAGTAGGGAATGAGGTGGTAACAGCATGTCCTTCTTAGATATTTTGATCACAGTTTCTGTGAGTATATTGCTAAATACTTTGCTAAAACATAATCATTCCTGGAGATCAGCACGTTGGAAAGGAGGGCGGCATGCTCTGGTTGCTGTCATCCGGCTGCCTAGCTGCCTCAGACTTGCTTCTTAGGAGGACCTCCGTCCATCTTCTCAATGAGGTAAAAAAGGCAACCGAACGTCCCTTCCCTATTCGGTGTGATGATGTTCACTCGAGCAAGGGCTGATGGGCACCACCAGCAGAGGTTCTCTCAGCACAGGACGCAGGCGCCCTCTGTCTCAGCGATGCTGTAGCCATTGCACTGACTTACACTCTCTAAGATACGGAGGAAAGCAGGAGCCCTTGCTGAACACAGCGGCCAGCGTTTGCTATCGAGTGACATGGTGGCACAGTCCTAGCACTCAGGAGGCTGAGGCGGGAGACAGACAGACGGACCAGACAGAAAGAAGTGGGAGGAGGAGGGGGAGGGGAAGGAAGAGAAGGGGATGATGCAGAGCCTGGAGTAACAGGGGAGTGCCTCCTGGACACCCTGCTTCTTGGTTCCGTGACTCCTGCCCACTCCTTCACCTGAGGTCTTGCAGAGCTGTGTCTGAAGACCTTAGACCCTGGAGCCCGAAGGGCTGAGAGACCATCACATTTCTCAGGGTCAGAGCTGTGTTGGGGCTTAGGAGAAGGAACCCCACGGCTAGCTTCATGCTGAGAAGCTAGGCATTCATATTCCAGATGAGGCCTCACCACCACCACTGGGGAAGAAACTGAAGTTGGAATTTCACTCTGCTTTGGCTTCCTCCTTTTGGCTGTCCCTACTTCCCCTCAGATCTCCTTTATAAGTCATTCATAAGTCACCTGTGCCAGCACTACTTAGCTCGGAAGGACTAAGTCAGGAACACTTAAGACTCAGGTTTGTGAGACCAGTGTGTTAATAGGAAGCAGGTATTTTACCAGGGATCCATTTAAGAGGGAGATTCCTTCTTCCTGTCTCTGAGAGCAACACATGCAGAATGCCAGGCTTGTTACTTCTGCATGACTTAGGAAGAGTTTGCAAGACCATTCACAACAGTAGATGTCTTGTACAGGTGTCTTCGGCCATGGGGAGCCTTGCAGACTCATAGAGGGGCTGCGCCAGCTCAGGACACATACCCACTCACACACGCTACAGTCCTATCAACCTGGGACTGTAGATGCTAGAACCCAGGCTCTAGAACCCATTGAGGGTTAAGCCCTTACCACAGACTCCAGGAGTGCAGCAGTTAGATGAAGGGCTGGGCACAATCTTCTGTTTGCAGGGAACAGATATGTCTTGGAGATGTGAGAGAAGGCTTAGTTTGCCGGGCATGCAAGCAGTATGGTGCTTCTGCATTAGTGCCCATGAAAAGGAGCTCCTCTAGCCAGGCTCATTTTACCATCAAGTTAAATAAAGGGTCTTCCTAAGCCCATTCCTATGTAACTGTTCTCAGTGACGTAAAGAACAGGGATACCGGCAGCGTAAACCAGCCAAAGGCAACAACTTGGAAAGGCCTTGATGCTACCCAGCACCTGGCACCAACCCATATGCACCTGCAAGTCACCTGGGATCTGCACCTGACTTTGTGAAACCTGAAGGAAAGAAAGCCTCCATCCAGCTTCATTCTGCACAGAGAGACATAAAAATGGTTTTGGTTGTAGCTTAAAACCAGCATCGAAGTCTCAGGAGAAATTTACAGGATTGAGTCCTACTTACTGGCAGGGTTCTTCAAAATCTCCCCAGTACTTCAAGGCAAAAGGATAAAAGTCTCGGGGGTTGGGGAGAGGCCTTGATGAATAAAAATGCTTGTGTAAGCATGAGGACCAGATTGGGGGACCCCCAGAACGGACATAAAAATGGGATGTGAGTGCATATGTCTGTAGCACCAGGGTTTGGGTTGGGGGTAAGTGTTGGGGGCAGATCAGACACAAGAAGATGGCTGGCTGTCACTGGTTACTAACCTATCAAGAAGCCAACAAGTTCCAAGTTCAGTGAGGATAAGGTGGGGAGTGGTGGACGAGAAAACCCAGTATCCTCTCTCATCTCTCTGTGTGTACCTGCACACATGTAAACCACAGACAGACAGACAGACACACATACATGCAGGCACACACATGACTGAGGTCTGTCTATACCTTGCTGAGTCCTCCCAGATGCTCTGCATACACAGGACCCTTGTGTGCTATTTGACATGAGTCACATTAGAGAAAGCCCAAGGCCGGCTTCTGCAGCAACAAGATATTGTTCATGTGGTCTCCCATTCTCCCTTTCCCTTGGGGTAAGCAAGGCATGCATCATATTACCTGTGGCCAGTGTAGAAATGAATACTTTCAAAACCTAGGTTACACTGTTTGGGAGTGTTGAAGGGGTCCTGGCCCCCGAGTTCCTGTCACCTGCTCTCTGCTTCTTGTATGTATACTTGTATGTGTCCGTCATCCATCCTAGCCCATCGTCTTCCTGGAACATGTTGGGGTGCCTGCCCAGGACTGAGGAGGCTGTGGCTTCATCTTCCTGTAGACCAAGTTGTAAGTTATTGGCCTGGGAAACCCTCTAGGCTTTGAGAGGCTGGAATCAGGAGGAAGACACGTGGCTAGATGGACATATTCCTCTACTCAAAGGAAGAAAGAGTTGCTTATGCTGATGGGGACAGGATAGAGTGTCACCTTTAGACAAAGGAGGAAGCTAGCTCTCAGTGCCTGCACTTATTCTTCTAGTCACCATGTACAGCTCCCATTTCGAGGAATAATATTTATTTCTGTATGAGGAATGAGCCATACATCAATGTCAGTGCCTTCCCTTCCTCTGTATTTGGGGTGGTGGTAGACTGTGCCTTTAAAAACCCAGAGATCAGAAAGGTGATGCTTCTCAAAGATGGATGAATGACTGCAGGTTTCCTGTTACCCCAGGCTTGTAAGAGCAGGACTGACAGCTGTTTCCATGCTGGGGAAGGTTTGTTTAACAAATACAGCAGGACATGCATGAGCCCCTGGCTGCCTGTTCTCATTCCCACATAGCGCGGCATGCTGCCCACTCACGTGCAGCATCCTTTTGCCCTTGAGCAAAGGTGCCAGGAACTCATGGCTTTAAACTGCCACTGAATAGTGCACAGAAGATGCCTGGCTTTTTGCTTGGTTGAAGTTGCCTCATGACCCCAGCAACCTAGAGCCCGGCCTTTTCGTAACATGTGCTCCCTGGGCTTACGGAAGATGAGCATGACGAGGAACAGTGTATGCAGAGAGTTACAGATCAGGCCTGATGCTAAATAAGCACTCTAGGTTCTGCCCCTCACTGGGATATCTGAGAAGTCCTCACAGGCTTGTAGAATGGCTGTGACCCCAAAGAGGAAGAAGGGCTCCAATTCCAATACCCTAGGCAGCACCTCAGGTAAGGAGCAGATCTAACGACTAGAAAAGATCAGGACTCAGAGTCGGGGTGGGGGGTTTTCAAATGACTAAAAGATTATGAGAAATAGTTAAGTCTGGAATTAGTACACTGATTTACCATATCTCAGCTTCAAAATAGGGAATAAATATTTTTGTAATATTCATTGACGACTTGGTAAATAAGAGGTGGCCACAAACAGTTTTGACACTCTCTCCATCAAGAAATAGTCTCAGCCCCTCCCCCTTGAGATGGGTGGGCTATGTGTCTGCACAGAGTGTGGAGGAAAGGGAAGATATACTTGCCCTAAGGAGACTGGAAGTTTCCACCCTGCCTTTGCAACCCATGGCTCACTTGTGGTATTAGGCAGGAACTGCTCTGTAAGGAGTCTGATCATCCTGGGACAGAGACCCAGGAAAGAACTCCAGAAAGCATATGGGAAAGTCAGAGTGTTTGCTGGGTTTAGCCTTTCAGGCGACTCTGTGTTGAGCATATGGGACATACATTCGGGCTCTCTCATCAGCTGCTGTCTTAACACTACCATAAAACCTCACGCCATAACGTCTCAGGGCAGAAGAACTGGCTCGCTAAGCCCTGACTCACAAAACTGTCAGGGACAGCAAGCTGGCTATCACTTCCAATCTCTTAGTTTGGGGAGTAACTAGAAGGACAACCTAGAGAGCCACTTCTTTGTGCAAATCCAGGACTTCTGATGCCATTCTCACTAGTCACATGACTCCCTTCTGAGGAATCTATGCTAACACAACCCACCACGCGGTCAGCATTCTCCAGGCCTTCTTTCAACTTTCATTAGGTTTGCCTAGGGATTGAACAATCCAAATGTCAAACACAATGGGAAGCTGAGCTACCATACAATCCAACAGTGCCATTTTGGACTTACTTTTGTCTTTATTTTTGCTTTGTTCTCTTTTTTCTTATTCAATATGCAGGGCCTCTTGCTTGCTAAGCAAGTACTCTATCATTGAGTCAAACAAACACACACACAAACAAAAACCCTTTAATTCCTCTTTGAATGTTTTAATGACAGTGGAAAAGGGATCCAAATTGTGTATTAATATTTGTTTATTGATGTTAAGAATAAACAGATATGCAAAGTCTTTAAGGAAATGTGCCATTATGGCTGCCAGCAAATAATGGAGTTATAGTTGATTTTCTTCAATGTTTTTTTACCTTCCACATTCTTATTCATCTATTTAATTTTTTGTTGTATTTATTACGTGTGTGTGTGTATATACAATTATGCACCTGCCATGGTATGTGTAGAGGTCAGGGACAACTTTTGTGAGTTGGTCCTCTCTGTCCATCCTAGGTTCCAGGGACAAAACCCATGTTGTTAGACTTGCCTAGCAATTGCTTTCTCCCACTAAGTCACCTTATCAGCCTACAAATTATTTATAATAAGATTGTATAGCTTTATTTCAATCAAATGTGCAAGCGGTCTGTCACTGTAATGCAATACTTTTGACTATCACCTTACAAAGAGAAAAGGTTATTTAGCTCACAGTTTTAGAAGCTCTAGCCCAGATTGAGTCAGTCCATTGCTTTGGGACTCTGATAAGGTGCCACCTCTTGAGTGGTGGCATCAACAAATGGAAGTGAGAAAGATGATGGGCCAGATACGACAGTCACCTCAAATGGCATATCCTTTGTGACTTAAAGACTTCCAGTAGGCAGTACCTCTCAAACATTCTACCATCTCTCTGTATTGCCATCCTTGGGAACAAGACTTCAACAGAAGGGTCTTTGTGGGGACATTCAGCATCCAAACTATAATACAAAACAGGCCAACTAAAACTAAAGAAGGAGACGCAGCCTTGAAGTTAATATGAAATGAGTCCAAGCCTTAGAGGTAAAGAAAGCCTTTTGTCAAGTGTAGTCTGTGTAGATTGACATTCTCATGGTGTCACAAAACTCTCATAGGATGCCAAGAATTTACACTTGACTCAACATGCTTTTTAAAGAGATCATATGAAGTCCTACTGGCAAGTGAGATCTGGTCCAAATGCGTCCACCTTCAAGGGACCCTGGTGGTCTGGAATAACTCGATATAATCTTCCAAACCCTAACCCTGCTCTCAATTTCCAAGTGCACTTTGTGACCTTGCTGTCTAATGTCTTGTGTCCCTGGAATCCTGTCAGTCCTTCTTCTTGGCACACAGGCTACAAATGACGATTGTGCTTCTTGGCTTCCAGGACGTCGTGAGCTCATGTCACATCTCTTGGTGCTGTGTAGCTTGTTCCATGGGTTTATCTCCTCTAGAAGCCCAGGAGGGACCCCAGAGTGGCCGGATCCTTGCCAAACTCTCTTCTTGTTCCCATGGCACCCAGCCTGGCACTGGGCTCCTATGAGGTACCCGTGGAAGGAGCGATGCATTGAATATCCTGCCCACTTCTGTCATGTTGTTCAAGTCAAATGTGCTAAAGAACATGCAGGGCTGTGTAAATGCCACACTGGCACATAAACAGAAAGAACTGGAGTTATTAATTACCCAGAATGTGAAACACTGAGCGTTTTCACAGAAGGGGGGAAGCATGCACTCATCCACATTTCTCAGAGAAGCAGTTCTGCCTGCTAAATAAGGTTTCCTTGTTCCAAAAAGTAGGAGTGGAGGAAGCAGATCATCGCTCTCCGAGATGTCAGCAGAAGCTCATCAGAGCACGCATCTGTGGCTTCCGCCTCCGTGGCTCCTGCTTTTGTTCTGTTTGGCGACTTTAACAACAGCCTGGATGAAAAGGGGAATTATCGCACAGCCAGCGAAGACAGGTGAAGGCCTAAGCGCCGTCTCATGCCAAAGATAACAGTTACTTTTCCTTTGTATACGTGGATGTTTTCAAAGGTGCAAATCCTAGGTTTAATTTGAAGGCTAATAGCTTGTAAGAAGATCGCTTATCTAGTGTACCTGGAGCATGGGTCCTCCTGCCATGATGTGCCCATCACCAGACACCAAGAAACAACTAGTTTGGAGCTGTGGAGTAGTGGGCCGTGAGATCCCAGCACAGGTCTCAGGACTTGGACAGAGCAGGATGTGATCATGTGAGGTCTTGCAAGCTCTCTGACAGAGGCAAGCTGTCCGGTGGTGGGAAATTAGATTTCCCCTGTAAGACTGCATACTTGCTTATTTCCATATCTCTTTGTTTACTTGACACAAGCATCTATTTAAGGCCAATGGCATGCAAAGATAATGACTGAATCTGCCTGGTGGAGATCACGCTGTTGGGTGAGGGGGAAAAGGGTGACGGCTGTGGGCTGAGTGGGGACAAGGAGAGGAGGCAGGGTCTCAGTGACCGTGACAGCAGGAATATGAAACAAGAGGAGAAAAGAGTAGAAAGAGAAAAGAGAGGGGAAACCAGAATTTTCTAAACATCAGTAGATGGCTGTGGCCTTAGCTGATGGGAAGGAAGTGGGCAAGAGTGAGGCTGCTGGTGGAGGAGAAAGACAAGAATCCTTGAAATGAGACCCAGAAGTTGGAAATGTGAAACAGGACGAATCCAGAGCAGTGTAGGAAGGGGCAATCCTGAGCTAAAGCCCCAGGATTAACTATATCTTAGCCCAGTGACTAAGCTGGTTTTATCCTTTCTCTGCCGTGTGCTACATTCACAGCCCTGAGCCAATGTCTTGGCCTTTTGGTACCTCAGTTTCTTTCTCTGTGAATGGCGGTCATACTAGGCCCCATGACCTAGGTTTGCCATAGAATAAGGGGAAGTGTCACCTGGAGATGGCTTCCAATACTCCATTCACACTGTCTATGGCAGATTTCCTTGGCACTGGGGAAATGAGGACAGGAGACATCTCCAGGCTGTTTGTGGGACTGGTCAAATTTCTTCCAGCCTGAGGCCTTCAGTTTTCTCTGTGGCTGAGCTGGGATGGGTGGTGGTGGGGGGTGTTCTCATTTGCTTCCTATTGCTGTAATCAACATCATGATCAAAACAACTTGGGATGGAAAGGGTTTATTTGGCTTTCACTTCCAGATCATAGTCCATCATTGAAGGAAGTCAGGGTAGGAACTCAAGCAGAGGCCATGGAGGAGTGCTGCTTACTGGCTTGTCCCCTGTAGCTAACTCAGATATCTTTCTTAGACATCTCAGGCCACTACCTAGGGATGGCACCACCCACGGTTGGCTGAGCTCCTCTGCATCAATTAGCAAATAAGAAAATGCCCCCACCAAAGTGCCACAAGCCAATCTGATAGAGGCAATTCCTCAAGTGAAGTTTCCCTTCCCCGGGTGACTTTTTGTGTCACATTAACAAAAACCAAACACAGGGATGTCAAGGTCACCTTGCGAGAGCAGAGGATCCCACGAAGCACTGGGCAAACATACACAAAGAGAGCCAAGATTCAAACTCAGTGCCCCTGAGAGATAGAAACGGGACCCTAAGGACAGTCCCCAGGCTTCTCAGGCATCATCCATCTACAGGTTCCCATTTCAGTGTGCGATGTCCCCAGGGCCAGTCAGGGGATGGCACAAAACCAGCGCAGGTTTTACTTGTGTTCTCCAGACACGTGGCATAGCAAGGCAGTATGGGATGGTGGTGAAAGTGCGGCTGAGATGATTAGTAAGATCTCGGCTGGGAGGCGAGCAGGAGAGACAAGAACTAAGTGGAAGGTGGCCTGCTTAACAGAGGGGTCTACAGGTGGCATTCAGGAGGAAGGATGTGCACAAGGGAAGCCACACAGAGGAGAATTCCTTAGGAGCCAGACTATGTCCGTCCCCGCCGCCACAGCCCGATCCAGAGCATTTTCCCGAGGTACTCAGAATGCATCTGGGGAAGTCCACTTCCTTTGTGAATGAAATGATGGGGAGAACGAGCAGACCACAGCCAGAGGGATGTCTGCATGGAGCCAAGAGCCAGGGCTAAATGAGGTTTGCCTATGTCAGTGGGTGGTGGGCTAGGAGGACCGTGTGCACCTGGGGGGCCCAGCCTCTGTTTCCACCCCTAAAGCCATCTCTCGGTCTCCTCTAGCCTGTCCAGCCTGTGCTTCTAGCAGGCAGTTCAGGAACTTCAGGGATGTGGCCCACCAGGACTGTGTGCAGCTGAGAGATGGCTTGGTGGTTATACAGCCAGATTCTTGTCTATTCCTGGCCCGTTCTAGGCAGGCTCCATGAAGATCCTAGAGGGCCCTGGCAGCATGCAGCCTCCGTTGGCTTTCCTGTTTCATTTCTTCTCTGCTCTGTAACTCCATGAGTGTGTGTTTAGGAGAGACAGACAGGCAGAGAGAGAGAGAGAGGGAGAGAGAGAGAGAGAGCACATCTGTCCCTCAGTTCTTATGTGGCTCTTTGGCTAGATCCCAGAACCCAGGTAATAGAAAATTAACAAGAGAAAAATGTAAACGTTCTGCTAATTTTATACACATGCGGGATATTCAGTGGGTGAAGGCAAAGAACTGTTGAAAGCATAATGTCAATATAGTTTAGACAAAGAACAGAAAGTTTGTTGTAATCCCAGTACTTGGGAGGCAGAAGCAGGAGTATCTTAAATTCATGGCCAACCTGGGTGTTGTAAAGACGCAACCACTACATCCAACCTCCTCCACAGAAATAAATAAATGGGATAAAAACTGTCTTTCTTCCTTCCTTTCTTGTTTTTTCTTTCTTTTGTTCCTTCTTTTTTTTAAGAAAAAGAAAGGGAATAAAAGGCAAGGCAAAAGAAGGGCAGTAGCTTCGGTCTGGCAGGATGAACGGCTCTCTGGACAGGAGCAGTAAATTCTGCAGACAACACTTAGACGAATGGGTGTGTAGCCCAGAGGACAAGCAGTAGATAAGGGTGGCTTCAAAGCGTTTGTTTGTTCAGGTGCTTCGCAGGCCCAGTCATCACCCTCTGGTGACCAAGGCTATTTGTCAGCCTCGGCCTCTGAAGTGTGCCCCTCCCAGAGAATCTTTATAGCTTGCTGTGCCCGAAAATGAAGGCCACTTCCTTCTCTGAAGGTATAGTTCCTGAGTGACTTCAGTTTGACCCCAGTCAGAGTGGCTATGGGGCACGCTCAGGAATGACAAGTCTTTCTTTACCTCCCCTATCGCCTTACTTAGGCCTCTCTGCATACACTGCACCCCAGGCCCTGTGTCACACCACACTTGGCTTTGAGAGCCCAAACCAGGAGGAAACTCCAGCAGGCAAAAAAGACCTCTCTTATTGAGTCTGAGAGTGATACACAGCTTGATCTGAGGTCGGGCAGCTCACATTGCAGCAGGGAAAGAGTGGGGGTGGGGGGAACAGGGAGTGCTATGGAGAGAGTTCCCCCTGAGGAATCGAACCATTTTGGGAGGGGAGGTCTTCAGCCCTCACAGGTGGGCGTGTTCATGGTGACAAAGAAAGACTGGGTGGTGGCTGGATGGCTCCCAGTCACATGCAGTCTGGTATCAGACTTCAGTAGCTCTGTAGTCCAGGGTAGGGCACTTGCCTAGCACACATGAGGTCCTGGGTTTCATTCCTAAGATGGGGTCAGGGAAAAATGTGAGATCATGGCTTGTAATTGTAACCCAGCCGTTTGGGAGTCTGAGACAGGAGGATTGCCATGACTTCAAGGCTAGAGTGGGCTATAAATTGAAAATGAGTCTCAAAACCAAGCCACCACAAAAATCCCCCAAAGGATCAAACAAAAATCCCATGGATGCCAGGATCCCCCTCATGATGACTAAGAAAACCACGGACTGCTTTATAAAGTGACATTGTTATTTACAAACTGAGTTGCAATATGTTCATTTACATATTGCCTGCTGTTGCTTCCTCCCCACAAGCAGGCAGACTTGGGAGGGAGGATGGGACAGAGACTACAGGACTCCAGAGCTTAAAAAAAAAAAAAGTACCGCTGAAATGCATATGGCAGAGGGCCTTGCCAGGCCCAAGCTGGAATAGACCAGCACTCAGGCCCAACCAAATATGGCTGGGTCTCTAACCTAGGGATTGTGTACTGAGCTGAGGGACTCATCAGCGGAGCATGCCCAGTGCTCACAGCCACACTCACAGCCGACTCTCCATCTTTATCTGTCAAGTTTCCAGGCACCTGGAAGGCAGGACATCATCACAATGACACAGCAGAGTTGGAGCCATTTGGCCATTGTCCTCTGTTTCTGATGGCTAGAGTGGCCTTTGTGACTTCCTGATTGCATTGCTGTCTGCCCTGCAGCCAGAGGTTCTGCAGGCAGCATTCTGGGGGTAGGGAGTGCTCTGGGGGTAGGCAGTGCTCTGGGGGTAGGCAGTGCTCTGGGAGAAGTCAGTGCTCTGGGGGTAGGCAGTGCTCTGGGGGTAGGGAGTGCTCTGGGGGTAGGCAGTGCTCTGGGGAAGGCAGTGCTTTGGGGGTACGCAACGATCTCCACCAACAGAAGTGGGGAGACTGAGTAGCAAGGCTTGAGAACCCATCTTCAGGGAAATTCCCCCGGTGATTCATCTTCAGCCTGGATTTATGAATAATCATCACAAGAACCAAGCCCCAAAGCCCAGCTAGACACTGGGGTCCCTTCCAGAAATAACCGTGTATTTCCAGCAATCAACAACTTCTGGCTCCTCTACAGTCTTGTCACCTCTTTCCCTTGGACAGGTCCTCTGAACCCAGGGTCTGCCCTCAGACTCTGCTCTGCCCTGCATCCTTGGTGGTACACAACCATCGTACACAGCAATGCTGGCACTGTGGTCCCTTAAACAAGGCTGCAGGCAACTCACTTTCAATTATGGGCCCTTCCTGGCAGACGGTTGGGATGCTCAAATCATGTGAGCGCAGAAAGCTGTTCTATGCTACAAGCACTACCTGAGACCTGAGAGAATGTTCACAAAGTGAATCAACAAACACACTGGAGTAGGAAAACGCAGCCCATGCTCTGTTACAGGAAGCAGGTCTAACAGCAGCACCGTTTCTTTTAAGCAGTTTCATTTAATTTCTTATTATGCCCTGACTTTGGCTGTCCATGCAGGTTACACGTGTTTGCATCAACAGTGCTTCCCACAAAATGCCGGCTGTAACTCCAGCCACCAGCCTCCTGCCTTGCATTTACAATGCAGGACACTGGCACCGAGTGACTTGACACAGGCTGACAGCCACAGAGTTGCGTAACAAGCGTCACTTTGTGCACACGCTTCCTAGGGTTAGGGTTCCTGAGCTCTCCTCCAACATGGAACCTGTACCATCGTCTTGACAAGAATGCCTGATTGGACGACTCCTATGCACAAAGCCAAGTACATCAAATGACTCCTCCGCAGACTTCAAAACAATCTTTCTATCCTTCACTTAATGTCTAAAGATATTCAGCGTGCCTGCAGGTCTGTCATGTTTCCAAACTGCATCTGATGTTTAATTAAGCGGTAAATATCTATTTTTTTTTCAGAAAAGAGCTTAAAATAAAGTCCATCAGAAGCCGACTCTAATTTGACCACCTGCCTTTTGAAGTCAAACCTCTTCCACTTGAGCTAAGTATTGCAGTAAGGCAATTATCTGAATTGTTCAGAAAGCAGATTTTTTTTTTTGGCCTAAATCATCACATTCTAGAGAACAAAGAGTATGTGTCAATTCAACCGAAAAGCAGAAGAACGGAACGCTTTGCTCTTTTTCTACATGAAATAGCATATGTGTGGCCTTATTTCCTCCAAGTTAATTGGCTAATGCTTGCTCCTTGGCCCTTCGCACAGACAGTATGGATACAGAGCTAAAGACTCATCTTAATGAACAGGTAGGGTTTTTCCATTTAGGTTTGGGCTTGGGGGCTGTTGGGTTTTGTTGTTATTTGTTTTGGTTTTTGGTTTGCTAATCTTGGTTTTTTTTTAATTGTTTGTGTGTGTGTGTAATATGTGCATATGGTGGGTGTTAGTGTATGTGTCTCTGTCTGTGTGTATATCTGTGTGCAAGTGCCATGCCATATGTGTAGAGGTCAGAGGACAAGCTTGGGTGTGGCTTTCCAACTTCTACCTTGCTTGAGGCACATGCCTCTCACGGTTTACGACAGGCTAGCTGGCTCTTGGGCTTCTAGGTACTCCAGTCTCTCTGGTTACACATTCACGGAACCACATCTGGGTGCTGCGGACTTGAACTCAGGTTGTCACGCTTGCCCAACAAATGTTTTATCCACTGAGCCATTTCCCCAGCTTCAAACTGGAAGTTTTGCAGACTGGTGTTCATGCCTCCATTCCCCAGTAAGATCTCTGTTTAGTGCCCTCATTACTCCACCCTCACCTTATCGCTTGCGAGCAATTCCATGAATGTAGAATGAGCTGGGGCAAGCTTCGATTTTATATTAAAGCTTTCTTTATTCTTTCCAAGAGATGTGGAACCTGAGACCTCACTCAAAGCACTAACTAGACTAATATTTATAAATTGTGTTGTTTCATGTAGACAGCATAATTTAGGAGGAAAGTCAGCTTTGACACTATAAAAGGTAGACTTTGCCAGAAGCACCAGGTCCTCTATTCTGCGTTTTAAATTTTTCCTCTTAAGAAGTTTAAATAAAATCAAATACACCCAGCAGTGCAGTATGGTCTAAAAGTGAAATGCCCCCCACAGGCTCATGTGTGTGAACACTGGGACCCCAACAGGTGGCATTGTGACTAGATATAGTGGAGCCATTAGGAGGTAGGGCCAGCCATGGGTAGTGGATCTTTGGGTGAGACTTTGACAATTATAGCCCCTTCTGGTCCCAGATTGTGTTTTGTGCTTCCTGTTCGCCTTCATGAGAACAAGCAGTTGCACCTTGCTCCTGCAGTTTCAGGCAGAGCTGCTCCCATAACCTAGCCTTTCCCACAGGGATGAATTGAAATGTCTTTGAGACTAGGAGACAAAATAAAAACTTCTGCCCTCAAATCCTCCTGTGAGATACTTTGTTGCAACGTGAAGAAGAGTAACTAATTCCCCAGATTGGAGGGAGGTGGTGCAGGGTTGATGGTATATTGTTTCTTTCTTTTTATACAAAACAACAGATCGCCAATTAATTGGAATCTGAAAGAACAGAAGTGCTTCAAACTTCTAATTTTGAAATCCTCAAATGTAAATCCTCTAGGCTGACAAAGTTTATATGGCAACACAATATGTTCAGAATAAATTCTGGAAAGTGTTAGGTCTGTTCCTGAGGAGCAGCAAATATCCAGTACTGCAGCCGCCAGGGCGTGGCCCACGCCTCCCCAGATGACGAGCCATCAGCTGATTCCTCTTGATTTTGATGCTGCTGACACCTGCTCTGAGCACCTCTGTTTCCATGGTAACCAAGGGACAGCATCCTCATCCCATGCTTTCAGAACCTCATTAAATCAGGCAGCAGGACAGCAGCTGTGTTCTCCATGCGCTACTCTGACAGCCATGGACTAATTTTATGATGCTCAGGTGATTTTGGGAGAGCTTTCTGGGCCAGGCTGTTGAGAATGTGTAGCTAGTGAGACAGATGGCAGAATAAATAAATATTGCCAAAGTGTTTAACTCACACAAATTTTCTGAAAGGTGAGAACCAACAATGGTAATTTTATTGACTGCAGTAATTTGAAGCCAACTAATAAATAGCACAGGGCTGGAAGCTCTTGGAGAATGTGGGTGTGAGTTCTCATTCTGAGGTCAGAAGCTTCTTAGGACAACGGGGTTTCATCAGCGACACTACTGGGTTCTAGGGTAGCTGTGATCTCAGCTGCAACATGAATCACAGGGCTAGCTTTTTTCTTTCCCTTCCCATTTCATTGTTTTCATTTATTTGAGACAGGGCACCACGTAGCCTCAACTGGCCTCAAACTCATTATCTAGCCAAGGGTGACCCTGAACCTGATCCATTCAGGCCTGACATAGTGCCAGAGAGAACTTGCTAATTTTCATTCCTGGATCACTTGCTGACTTCAGGAAGAACGACAGGAAATTTCATCCAACCTCCATGATAGAGATGTTTGGTTAAACCAAAAGGCCAGTTTAAAGCCAAAAGCCAAATTTTTGTCACTGTTTTCACCGAATGATGCTTGACGATACATTCAGCTGCAAGGTGTCTTGGGTAGCTTGACTGATGCAGGGTGCACAGGTAATTCCAAGTCCTCTTGGTACTGAGGACAGCAGAGAGAGCACTGGACTAAAGGAGACAAGAAACAGATGAAAGGAGGCCGTGACTGCCACTGCCCTCAAGAGGGTGGGGCCTAGGTGCTGTGAGTTCCAAGCCCTGACCTGCTGCAGACTGGGCTGAAGTAACTTTGAGCTGCAGTAGGGTGGCTGTCATGAGAGTCCCCACTTTTAACCTTCATGCAGTGCCCCGATCTTTAGTAAGAGGGCAGAAATTTTTTGCCTGTATCAAGTCCAGCTTTGGGATTAGCCAATGGGAGCTGTCCTTTCCTTGTCATTCTGAGTAAGTACTGTGTATTTCATACATTAATTTTAAGTTTTCCCATGCAGCTGGCACAAATGGTTTGGCTTTGGAGGAAGTTGGCTTCTGCCCCAAATTCCTGGTCTTCCATAGACTTAAATGCTTGTATGTTACCTACCCATGCTTGGAGTTACCCTCCCTGAATCTCACTCATCTGTTTCAACAGAAATCATCATCTGGGGTGGGAGTCGAACTACAAGAATGACGTAGGATGACACACACATGGCCTAGAGCTAGTGCCTGATGTGCCGCGAAAACTTAGCCCATGACACCTTGCTCTCATGATCAAGTTATTACTTATCAAAACTGATATCGTAGGACAACTCAGCTTTGTCTCGTTTGACAGAGAAAATAAAAATAATCCATTATGATCTAGTGACCCAGTGCATTCTGGATTACTCCATCGATGCTGAAGGCAGAAGAAGCCCCCACCCCACCATTTTGGTATAGATAGAAGCCCTGAGTAATGTTTAAACCTTTCAGTCTTTAAGTTGGATCACGAAGTCTTCTTTATATTAGAAGAGATCAGAAATTCTATAATCCTTTACTTAATTGTATTGATAAATATGCTGAGTTGAAGCTGTCTCTTACCATCACACTAATTACAGTACAGTCACATACTCTGTGCTTGATCCTGGGTGGGGAAGGATGATTTAAACAAGCACCTAAAAAGAGCGATACTACTTCAGCTATTTTAGGATTTAGGCCAACATTTGTTGGCATAGGTCATGCATGAAGCCTGTGGTGATTGCCAGTGGAACATAGAGGGTCATCAGATGCTGCCTCCATCTTCGTAGGAGCCTATGGCCAGATGGGAGCGAGTTCAAGGATGAGTGAAGACGGGAATGGAGTAGACATGCGTGTGCATTGTAGCAGCCTGCTGTGCAAAGTTGGAAGTTAGTGCTGAACTGTGCTGGAGGCTGCTCACACTCAAAACCACACTAGGGGCATCACTAGCCCAGACATGAGGACAAAAAAGAATTTAAACAGAGCCTGGTGCTCCCACATCCCCCTGACAGATCTCCATCTGCCAAACTCCCACCTTGGTACTCCCTTTGGGTGGAAGCAGGTTTCCATTGTTTTGACATTGTCATTTCTCTCAAAATGCAAAAGATAATACATGCTTTTAAAATGGGAAAGGGGGAAATAAATTGTAAGCACTGTCCAGGATAACAGTTTGGTATCTTGGTAAATTGATCTTTAGCTATTGTTTTCTGTTTTCTATCTTTGGTTTAGTTTTAATGTTGCTGTGATCACGTAGTATATTTTTATCTTACTTTCCAGATAATATGAATGCATTTCACAGCATTAAGAAAATTTTTGCACACATCAGGATGACTGCAGAAAGTTCTATTCCATTATAATTTACCAAGACGTGTCCTATTGTTTCTTAATCTTTGCCACTATAAATAATTTGCAGGAAGTGTTTCTATGCTCAAAACAGCATTTCTAATGCTGATATTTCTTTAAAGACAGTCCTTGGGAGCACTTAAAGAGTTCATTGTCTCCCTTCCTTCTTAAGACTGTGCCCGGTGCCCAAGGTGGTTTAAGAAAGACTGAGTAGAAGCAGTGGGCTTCATCACTGCAGCAGTTTTCAGAGCCTTTATCCACGGAATATTGTGACTCTCCAACAGAGTTGTGCTTTCCAGACCTGCTGGACCACAAAGCAATTCTTCTCTGGGAACATTTATTAGCTTATCTGACACTTTTTAATGCATCCAAGATGTATTTCATATTTACTTTTTTAAAACACCATATTTGGGGTGTCTTTTATACACATTTGAAATGATGAGCATATCTCAAAACCAGACAGGTGCAGTTCAAGATAGGGAAACCATAGGTCATTCTCAATATAATGTATTGAGACAGCAAGATGTCCTAATAAAAGAAAATAACTGTCAGGGGGAAGAGCTACAAAATAAATAGCTTTGTCAAAATCATATGGAATATGTATATGTATATATATTCAAATGCAACAGGTTATTAATTAATAGAATTAGGAATAAGGCAAGAATCCTCCAAGCACAATTATTATTAATCTTGCTTCCTTTTTTTTTGTTTTGGTTTTTCAAAACAGGGTTTCTCTGTAGCTTTGGTCCCTGTCCTGGAACTAGCTCTTATAGACCAGACTGGTCTTGAACTCACAGAGATCTGCCTGCCTCTGCCTCCTGAGTGCTGGGATTAAAGGCATGTGCCACCACCACCACTGGGCTAAAGCATAATTATTCTGTACCATGCTGCAGGTCTAATCATTGTAATGAGACAAGAAAAAGAACACTACAGATATAATGTTGGTCATCATCGTGGCTGGCACAGTATATGATTGTCTATCCAAAAATCCCAAGAGACAGTGGGAGAGTGATTATAAGCAGTTATGATTTATATGATGTGTGATGATTATGTAACACTCTGCTGTTTTCCTTTATAACTATAGTAATCCAGCATCGTGGAAGCAGAGGCCCCACTTAAAACAGCAACCATGAGTGCAAATATGAGAAATAGAACTGGCAAGTGTGTAACTTTAACATGAGAAAGCTTTGGGGAGGATGTTACATTGTACCTGAGCAGGCGGAGATGGACAGACGTTACATCATACCTAAGCAGATGGAGATGATGGAAAGATGTTTCAGACCAGGAAAACAATGTTGCAAACCTGATTTCTCCTGAAGAACTACTCAAGGCAATTTTCATCACCTTTCCAATCCAATTTCCCTTTTCATTTTGTGTTGTTTATACTTAATGAATAAACTCTAAACCCTACCAAAATTAAAATTAGAAAGTAACCAAAAACACCCTGGAAATGGTTTCACCTTACTAAATGAGAGCAGAAACAGTACACTTCAGTTGTGAAATGAAAATGTCTTGGTATTTTCATTCCAAACAGTAGTTTATAAATACATCCCCAATTAAGAGTTCTGGGGGAAAGTCAATAACCATTATTGGTTAGAAACATTTAGTTGAAGTTCTGTGTTAACCATGGAAAAAATAAAGCCTATTATAATTTAACTTAAAAAGAAATAAACACAGGAGAGACTATTAAGATGTTAAAAACATTTGCCGTTCTTGCAGAAGACTCAGGTTGGGTTCCAAGTATCCACATGCCACAGTCACCAATAGATCCAATGCCCTCCTCCACAGGTACTGCACACACATGGTGCACATACAGATAAGTAGGCACACACAATACACATAAGCAAAAATAAATAAGATTTAAGATAAATACCAACACAGAAGGATCAAAATCAAGAATACCAGTTATGATATGATTAGAAATACCAAGAAACCATAAGAAGAGACCAAGAATCAGGTTGAGCATCAAAACTCAGCTCAATGTTGCTTGCAAGAAAGAGTGAGAAGCAAAGTAAAGAAGAAACACTGGAAATATTAATGGTCAAAAAGAGAAAAGGAGCATACTTCAAAACGTTGGCATGATAGTATTAATATCACAAGCTGGTATTCTAGATAGAAAATTCCAAATCACGCAAGGAGATGTGTGTGATGATAGTGACAGAGCTCAGAAAGAAGAGTCAGCAGTCACAACTGCATGTCCCAGCAATGCAACAGTTAACTATCTAATCTGCAAGGGTGAGCAACCACAGGAAAAGTTTGTTTCAAAAGCACCACCACTGTGGGATAGATAGCCACTAAAGATAGACCAAGTATGTGAAGGAATCAACCAGATAATCAGTAAACTTGACTTCAATTGAGCCTTATATATCTCACACAGAGAATATACTTTTTTTCCCTCTAATACTTGAATCACTTATAGAAAAAAACTATATTGTGTCCTACTTAGTCACATTTAAAAAAAATCTTAAAATCAAAAAGTATGTGTATCAAGGCTGGAGAGATGGCTCTATGGTAAAGAACACTGGCTGTTTTCTAGAGGACCCAGCTTTGATTCCCAGCTCTTTTTTTTTTTAAAGATTTATTTATTTATTATGTATATAGTATTTTCAGTATTCTGTCTGCATGTCTGCCTGCAGGCCAGAAGAGGGCACCAGATCTCATTACAGATGGTTGTGAGCCACTATGTGGTTGCTGGGAATTGAACTCAGGACCTTTGGAAGAGCAGGCAGTGCTCTTAACCACTGAGCCATCTCTCCAACCCCTGATTCCCAGTTCTTATGTTACACCTCACAACTGTCTGTAACTCCAGTTCAGGGGCTCCAATACCTTCTTCTGGCTTCTGAAGGAACTGCACATATGTGGTATACTTGCATACATGCAGGCAAAACCACATAAAATAAAAATAAACAAATCTTTTTAAAAGCATTATTTACAGACAACATTATTATATTCAGATTTATGTTATAAATAGTTCAGTGTTAATTTAAAATCTTGTAAATGAATAATCACAATCTCAGATAATCATTAGGTCAAATAGAAAATTAAAGGGAACAGAAGATCATTTTGTTGGCAGAAGGTTCTCTCCCTCCTGCCTGATCCCAAATAACTGACATAGAGGCTTAATATTAATTACAAATGCTCAGACAATAGCTCAGGCTTATTACTAACTAACTCTTACATTTAAGTTAACCATATTTCTTATCTACCCTCTGCCACACGGCTCATTACCTCCTTTTCTACACATCCTGCTTTCTCTGCATCTTCTGGCATCTTCCCTGACTCTGCCCTTCTTCTTCCCATCATTTGCAGTTTGGCTTCTCCCACCTAACGTTATCCTGTTCAGTTATTGGCCAGTCAGCATCTTTATTAAATCAACCACAGAGACAAATCTTCACAGTAAACAAAGGGATTATTCCACAGCATAAATACCAGACCATAAATATCTATGCTACAGAATAGAAGGTCAGAAATGATTCTGTACATATGCGCACAGCCAGATGGCTTCAGCAGACTGAAAGAACACGCTGCGAGAAAAGATGGTCTACTGTGTCTGTGAAAGAGCTGGGTTCTGGAATCTTGACGAGAGGCAGTGAAGGACTGAAGAAAGGACAGACACCGAAGAAAACAATGGACACATGGACACAGCTAGGTTTAGGGGGTCTGGGTTCTCTTACGGAGAAGTTGAAGCATCCTAAAAGCTCATAGTTCATTTTATACAGCTGAATAAAGAGACAGGCTTAGCTCATCTCATTAGGAGGGGCTCTGCAGGGGAGGAGTCTTAGGTTGTAAACACTGTGGGGAGAAAGCCATGCTGGGAAGTTTCTGCAAACACTGTCTGCTTTGCACTTGGACCCAAGGAAGGTCTATCATCCCTGTGAGACTCATCTGCTTGCATGGGCTGAGGCACTGGGGTCCTTCACACGGCCATGCCAATATCAACAATACACATTCTCTCAGAACTTCACTCTGTCCCTACGACGCTCTCTGCAGTGCATAGTGTTGGTAGAAGAGAGTCTCAAAGAACTAAACTGCACTGCTACACCACACATAAAAAATAAACAAAGCAAACTAAAGGTTTACATGCAACCCTGAAAGCACAGAATCGCTAGTAGAAACACAAGTAAAACACTCCTTGACGTGGGACTCAGCAATTATTGTTGCTGTTGTTGTTATGGCATGGAAAGCTAGCACATAGGCAACAAGAATAAACAAATAGGGGTAGCAGGATTGCTCAGTGGGTAAAGGTGCTTGCTGCCAAGTCTGGTGACCTGAAGTAAAATCCCAGGACCTACACGTTGGAAGGAGAAAATGGATTCCTTCCAAGACGCCCTTTGACCTCTACATGCATGTATATTTTAAATAAAAAAAAAGTGACAGCATGTCAGACTGGAAAAGTTTATTCTGCAAGGCAAATAAACAACGAACAAAACAAAAAGGCAGGCTTTTTCAATCTGACATTGCTCCTCATCAGGGGGATGCTCTCAGAACCACAGTGAGATGTTGCCTCGTGCTTGTCCAGAAGCTGATTAATGAGAGGCACAGATACTGGCTAGCAAGGGTGTGGAGTAAGGGGAACACTGCGCGCAGCCAATGGGAACATAAATGGAGAAGCCCATTGTAGACAGCAGTATGGAGGTTCCTTACAAGTTTCAATGGAGAGCGAGTGGGATGGCTTAGCTGGTGAAGAGCTTTCTGGAGAAGCCCAATGAGGTGGGTTTGATCCCCAGACCTGGGCAAAGGGAGAGAAAAGACTCCTGAAAGTTGTCCTCTGACCTCCAGGCATGTGCTGCAGCATGCATACTTGTGTACACACACAGAAGAGGGAGGAGAAGGGGGAGGGAGGAGGAGGGAGAGAACCTTGAGAATAAGAAGGTTGGAAGGCTGCTTCTACAAGCCAAGAAACACCAAAGACTGCTGGCAAAACCCCAGAGTAGGGGAGACACTGGAACAGACGCCTCCTAGCCTCCGAAGATGCCAAATAGGATCTTTTGCAACAAGCAAAAAATCTTATTTCCATATAAGGTGACATTCACAGGTACTTGGCAGTTGGACCTGCACGTCTATCGGTGAAAACAAAGTTATTGCTGCTGGACGTATTTATCTAATCTTTAAGAGCTGAGGGAAGACACAGCTGTGCACAGCTGCCCCGTGAACAGATGCCCTGGTCTTGGATTTTGAACCGCAGAACTGTAGGTTGATAAGTTTCTGCTGTTTCAGGCACTTTATTTGGATTGTTTGTTACAGCAGAGGATAAGTAATATGCCAGGAAAATGAAGTCACTGTTATAAACACGGGAAGAGACAGAATCACCTGCGTTTACAATGGCACAGTCGTACGCCTGGAAAACCCAAGGGATTTGGTCTTTTTTTTAAAAAAAAAAGTTATTAGAATAGATATGATAATATCTAAGGTGGGCTCACACAAAGGTTCCAGCTGGCTAATGCTAGGGGAGCCCATGGTAGGAGGGTGGAGGGCAAGATGGGGAGTGTGGCCCTTTTGCAAAGCCTTGGGTGTGGGGCCTCCCACACATAGACTCAGACTCCCCTGTGGCCCTCTCCTGCAGCCAGAGCCTCAGCATCAGCCTTCTCTTAAAACCTAGAAACCAGTCCTCCAGCTTGTGAGCAAGCCAGGCTGGTCCTAAGATGTAAAGCCCTGCTAAATCATCCCACACCTCTGTAAGTACCTTTTTCTTAAACACTTTAAAGTATCTAAGCCCATTGGTGTAGTTCACATGCTACAGGAAAACAAAAGCCCATATTTCTTTTTTTCCCCATCATCATATTTTTTCATTTTTATTAATTATTTGGGAATTTTATACAATGCACCCTGATCAAAACCCCACCAAGTCCAGTCTGTGCTGCCCATGTATTCATTGGAGCAAGGTCAAACTCCCAGTGGCCAGCCCCTCCCCATCCCCTTACCCCCCCACCCTCCTACCAGAAGGCACCAACTGTGAAGAGCTATATTTCAGCATCTTTATCACAGTTTTTAAGAAGTCTCTTCAATAGCTTCCTGTCTGGGCTGTTTCCTTCTTAGGGGGAGGGGGTGCCACAGAAGCCTCCAATATCTCTTTCACAGTTATCGATGAGTCTGCAATCATCAATATGACTGCGAGAGAAGCTTCCATCCACTGTAATAAGAGGTCCAAGAATGGATGGATGAATGAATTTAACAATAGAATGAGGGATATAAAGAAGAAAAGCATAAAGAAGGAAAGCAAACACTCTGAGTGTTACAAACAAGACCTGAGCAGATATTCTTCTAGGATTAGAACTTAGTTCCGCAAAATGTCAACTCCCCAAACTGAGATAGAAAATAATGGGGGTTCAGATAGGACTCAGTGATCAAGAGTCTTCCTGCAGAGGACCCGAGTTTAGTCCCCAGCACGCACATTAGGCAGATCACAATTGCCTGGGACTCCAGCTCCAGGGGTCCAACCCCCCTGATACCCACAGGCACCCGCACTCTTGTACACATGCTACACACTGACACGCAAACACACCCAACATAAAAAACTTTAAATATTTTTAAAGGTATAGAATAAATCTAGGTTCTTTTTAAAAACATGTTTTTAGTGTGCATGTTTCGGTGCACACACGTGCACGTGTGGATGTATGAATGTAAAGGTACATGTAGAGATCAAAGAACAACTCACAGAAATCAGTTCTCTCCTCCCACCCCATGTGACCCAGGGATGTAACTCCGGTCAGCAGGCTTGGCAGCAAGCATCTTTACCTGCTGAGCCACCTTGCCTGCCTGTAAATCTAATTTTAATTAAAACTTCAATGAGGGTCTTTCTTCAGTTTAATGGAATGATATCCAAGTCTCTATGGAAGAGCAAATATTTCCAGAATAGCTAAGAAAGTTATGGAAAAGAACAGTGCCTACATTTGCTTCACAAAACTCCAGGTTATGACACAAAGTCCAGTAATCCACTCTTGGGCACCAGTTAGGAATAGACAATGGACAGCAGGATTGGACAGAGAACCAAAAGCTGATGCCAGCAAATGAAAACGTACAACACAGAGCAAAGACTTGTGTATCAGCATAGAGGCCATCTGAAAGAAAATACAGTTGGATCCCCATCTTACAGTGCACTGGAAATAGATAGACCAAAGGCTTGAATGTAAAAGTAAGACCCAGACTGGCCCCAAAGCCTGTGTGTGTACTTACTGTCCAAAGCCTGAGGAGGCCTTTCCAGCCTTGGTCAGGTGCCTGGAAGTGGTACATCAGAAAAACAAGGACGAAATTGAGACAAGACAGGTCTTTGAAAACTTTGAGAAGACAAATTTGGCCTCAACAGACAAAAGGTAAATTGGGAAATTAGTATTTTTAATACATAAAGGATGTAGGGTTGGGTGCCAGTTCTTTGTTCAGAGACACTGGAGGGAGACGAAGGCAGAAAGGGACTTTCTTTCTGCTCCATCTGTCCTTAGTCAGCTGCTGCCACAGACAGCATCCTGGGTGCTGAGCAAGCCCAGGCCAGGGAATTACTGGATTGGTGTCTTTGCAGGTGGCTTGCCAGGGTTACTGTGGTACACAATGGTGGCAGCCCTCTGTGATCACAACTGTCCTCCCCAACCTTCCCCACACCACGTGTGTTCCAGCTTCTGAGACTTCACCCACTTTTCTCCCCTTGAGCCAATCCCACGCATGCTTGTCTCTGGTAGGATTGTTGCTGCCTTTGAGGTGTCTATCCAGAACACCCTACCTGCAGTAGCAGGCTCCCTACCCACATCTGTTCTTTTCATCAGATCGCCTCTGACTTCTCACTTTAAAAGTTGTGTAAAGGGCAGGGCATCAGCAGTACAAACCTTTAATCCCAGCACTCAGGGAGGCAGAGGCAGGCAGATCTCTGTGAGTTCGAGACCAAACTGTTCTACAAAGCAAATTCCAGGACAGCCAGAGATACACAGAGAAACAAAAAACAAACCAAGAGAAAAGGTTGTGTAAAGGTGACTCAGCTGCTTTGAAGGAATACCCACAAGGTTTCGCTGAATTTTAAAAGCAAGATGCAGAAATGTGTAAATTGTATGATCATTTCACATACAGAGTCCTAAAACATTGAACTAATTGGCATTAAGAACTATTAAGTTAGCTAACATAAAAGAGATGGACATAATATACTGAGAAACAAAACAAATTCAGCAAAGCAATAAAAGGGATGGTACCAATTTCCAAAGCCTGTACCTCACTGTTGATCCCTACGCAAGCTGCTTCTTCTTCTTCCTCTGCTTCTTCTTCTTCTTCTTCTTCTTCTTCTTCTTCTTCTTCTTCTTCTTCTTCTTCTTCTTCTTCTTCTTCTTCTTCTTCTTCTTCTTCTTCTTCCTCTTCCTCTTCTTCTTCTTCTTCTTCTTCTTCTTGATAACAAGATGATTCTGCAACAGATCAGAAATGTCCCCAGAGGGGGTGACTCAAAACTTCCCCAGCAAATATGCCACAGCACAACTTTGAGAGAAATGATGATTTTCTTTCTTTATATACAAGATTTATTTCATTTTCTTTAATGTGTGTGAGTGTTTACCTGCACATATGTATATGCACCACATGTGTGCTGTGCCTGTAGAGGCCAGAAGAGGGCATCAAATCCTCTGGAACTGTAGTTTTAGATCGTGAGTGACCAAGTGGGTGCTGAGAATCAGACCCAGGTCCTTTGTCAAAGCAGCAAGTGCTCTTAATTGTTGATCCATCTCTCCAGCACCAAGAAATGATGGTTTTCGTGCAAACAAAGAAAATGAGTGGACAATTTGTCTGCCAAATTTTTATTTGCTTCTATTCATGAATGTTTCAGGAGGACTTACAACAGAAGTTTGCTAAATCAAGGTGATGTCTCATTCGTAATTCCACAGTTAAATAATATGTATCACTGGTGCATTTTTCAAAATAAAAACCACATTGCTAAAGAATTGTCTTCAGTGTGATGAGATGTGTCCATTTGGAGTTCATAGCTAACTGGAAACTTTTCTCATGCACAAACCCTGATAAACAGGGAGAAAAGATGATTAACAAAGAAAATTGAGTGTGTGTAGTAATGAACACGATCAGAAACTGTAGCTTTAATGGTGAATTATTATCAGTGTTCCCAAAGTCCATCTCCTCTTCGGTGTGTAGAGTTCAGAACTGAGCACAGTTGATTTCATCATGAAAAATCAATGTACATTGAAGAAAGAAGCAATTGATCAACTACTTAAACACACACACCAGAGAGAGAGAGAGAGAGAGAGAGAGAGAGAGAGAGAGAGAGAAGGAGGGAGGGAGATAGAGAGCACACAAAACCCCTCAAACTTACAGAAAATTGCAAGGGCTTGACATAAAGACATCTTCCTAGGAATCTTCAGAAAAAGCTGTCCCACGTGAGTACTTAGAAGTCAGGGCGCATTCCTAGCCACACATTGGGAAATTAACGTTATTATAGCACCGTTGACCGGCAGACTGCATCCACGTTTCTAATCATCCCAGCACTGCCCTTCATAGCAAAAGGCCCCGTTCAGAGGCACAGGTGGTAGCCTTCACGTCTCTCTAATCTCGCAGCCTTTCCTCTGACTCCTGTGACCTTGGCACTGTAAGGATCACAGGCTAGTTATTTGGGTTAATATTCCCTGGTGAGAAGATTTACAATTCATTGTCAGATCTGTGAACCTCAAAGCTTAGGCTGTGCCCTTCCACTCTTCAGGGGGCCCTCAGCCTCAATCCCACAGCTCCACAACCGGAGCTCTGCTTCGATTTATAACTCATAAGTGTTTTAAGGTGATAACATCCCATTCCCCATCTCACTTTGTTTCCCCTTGCTTATGTTGCTTGGACTCTTAGATTCCTGTCTTACTCTATGAATTATAATCCATTACAAAGGTTATTTAATTTGGTCTGCATTTGTACTGGATTTAGCCAATAAGATCCGGCTTCTGGTTCTTAGGACTGTTGTCACCATTCTTTAGATGTTTCCTTTTCCTTTTTCTTTTTTAATATTAGATTTATTTTAATTCTCTCTCTCTCTCTTTCTCTCTTTCTGTGTGTGTGTGTCTCTGTGTGTGCCTGTTAGGGGGAGGTATGTGTACATTCATTTAAATGCCTCCCAAGGCCAGAGGCCTGGGATCCCTTAGAGACAAAATTATAGGTGTTTGTGAGCCACCTGATGAGGATGCTAGGTGCTGAAATTCACATCCTCTAGAGGAGCAGCAAGCGCTCTTAGCCTCTGAATCATCTTTCCCGCCCCTTTAGACATCTTCTCACTTTGGGGCCCAAATGGTGTTTCCAAGCACAATTGGTTTTCTATATGTACAGGCACTGAATTAACCGTGGTTTCTTTTAGCAAAGAAGAATGTTCAAAAAAAGAAAAAGCCAGCTGGGTATTTGTGAGATCCCCCTGTTTCTAGGCATCCCTGCAGGGCAGAACAGGGAAATACATATACTCAAATACACATGCAAAGTGATAGATTTATTTATCAATATATAAATATATATAAATTTGATACTCACTGTGTGTCTTAATTATGGTTTCTATGGCTGTGATGAAATACTATGACCAAAAAGAAAGATGGGGAAGAGAGGGTTTATTCATCTTACTCCTCCACATTGCTGTTCAACATCAAAGGAAATCAGGGCAGAAACCTAGAGGCAGAGCTGATGCAGAGGCATGGAGGAGAGCTGCTTACTAGTTTGCTGCCCCTGGCTTGCTCAGTCTGCTCTCTTATAGGGCTCAGGACCACCAGTGCAGGGATGGCACCGCCCACAATGAGCTGGGCCCTCCCTCATCAATTGCTAATTAAGAAAATGCCCTACAGCAGATCTTAAAGAGGCATTTTTGTAATTGAGGTTCCCTCCTCTTAGATAACCCAAGTTGGTGTCAAGTTGACATAAAACTAGCCAGCACACAGGGTCAGGGTCACCAGTTCCTCTTGGTGGGCAGAATTAAGTAATGTATGTACAACACACACACGCATGCACACACACACACACACACAGAGAGACAGAGACAGAGACAGAGATAGAGGGGGGTCAAGTGATGGTTTTCTATACATATACTTGTTAAATTATACTATATAAATATATGTGCAAACAACCATGGGCTTCTGCTACCATACACAAAGTATCTCTTTAGTCACAGCCCCGTGTGAATGCTCTCCTCACTCAAGTAGGATCAAGCTTGCTTCCTTAGCCACCTCCACCCACCCTTGCCCACTCACAGAGATGTCTTTCTCGTTCCTACAGCATCCTGCACAGGGCAGCTACCTTCCCCAGTGTAGCCGTCTCCCTTAGTGCCGGTCCCCTATTCCAGACCACTGTGACATTGACTTCCTCCATCCCCTGCACTCTGCTTACCTCCCAGCTGGCCTAAGGATGTGATGTCTGCCAACCTCTTTACAACCCATACTGCTTAGTAAGATACAGCATAGGTGGCCTTTCTTGTCTCAGAAAGTGTAAGAGAGTGGTGATGAAGCTTCCTGCCATGGCTTGAGGGGGTCAGTTCTCCTGTTCTGCCTGGCTGGCCTGGTTGAAACCTTCCAAGCCAGACATAGTACAATGAAGACCCAGCTGCTCCCATAAGCAGGGAAGGCCAGAAGGCCTCTGTGGCAGCCTGGCTTTATCATGTTTCCAACATGTATGGCAAACCCAGCCTCTTCCCTGTGAACCACCCTTTCTCAAGTCCAGCTCACAATAGAACTTTCTGGCATAGCTGCCACATGGGATGGAATGGAAGACACCCTCCGGGTACTTCCCACCATCTTCTATGTACCACAGAGAGAGGAGGGGATGGAGAAGAGAGGTCCCTCAGGGACCGTTCCCCTGACCGCAGAGCTAGCGTTCACAGTGTGACAGAGTTGCCATTGACTCTTACCGTGGAATGCCTGGAGGCGAAACAGCAAATACAATGTATCAGGAAAAATAATCAGGAGATCATTGAGGTGGCTAGATCGCCCCATTTATTGGAAATTTTTAAAAAGCTTTGTCTGTGCTTATGAACACTTAATATCCTATACTAATTGTTATTTTATGTGGAGAGTAAAGATGATTTATATGCTTTGTCTTGTGTTCAAAAGGCCTGGACTGCGGGGGCTTTTGGTTTCATGGCGTTTTGCAAGGTTGTCTTTTCTCAGCTCGCTCTCTTCCTGTTTCATCCCGGCAGCAATGATGCAGTCAGGAGGAAAAGCGCTGCTCTGGCCATGTGAAGAACTGTGAGTATCCTCTGGCCACAGGTTCAGATGTGCTCAGACGGGACCCAAGGTGTGAGCTCATCCCCAAGTTTTCTGGCTTCAGGCTCTCACAGATCATCTTTTGTTTTGATAGCCCTCACGCTAACACTTCTCCAGAGGAGAGCAGGGCTGGTTGGTGCTGAGACCTTCCCACATGACCAGACATTCTAATAATTCCAAGATGAGTGCCCCCAGAGCATTTAGACACTGCTACAAATCCCAGAAAAACACTCACTGATAATAGGGAGCACGCCCCTCCCTTTAAGTACTTTTTTAAAAATAAAGTCTCTCAAATCCACACTCCCTAAAGCTTTTGTTTTTATTTAGTCCTGTCAGCTTCAAAAGCGCATTTAACCTGTATGCCAGCGGGAAAACAAAGCCTGCGGCACAGCCACCAGCATCAACGAGACATTCTTCCTTTTCCTCCGGGACCCACCTGACTAAAAGGAAAGAGAGAGAAACGGATTCTACATGTTTGGGCAATTCAAACTGGAGCACACATGCCCAGCTTCTGCAGATCTTAACCCAAGCCATGCCTCCTGCTGGTGCTTTTGTTCACCACAGTGGAGGCCCAGCTCCCCTCCTCAGAGGACACTTTCTTTCTGGAGCCTTCCAAGAGGCCCTCATGGCTTCAGACAAAGGACGGCACTGTTCCTGGCCATGCGCCCCTGCCTTAGATCTTTCTGAGCAAGTCCCAGTTCTTTGAAGCCGGTACTGAACTGAATGCAGTCTGAGTAGGAGCTAAATAGAGGGAGGAGGGAGTCAAACAGAATGCCAGAGCTTGGGGGCTCACGGCAAGGTGACCCTGGAAGGTAAGTGGTTACAAGAATATTGTTCCTCAACTTCAGGCTGGCATCGAGGTTACTGGACTAGTGGGAAGGAAACATCCAGCCAAATATGGTAGATGTCACTCTCAAATACTCACGTGTCTCTTGGCTTAAGTATTTTTAGACTCTACTAAAATTTCTGTAGCTTGGAGATGCCTATGAAGTATTGGAAACATGTTTCAGATACAAAACTGTCCTGGGTGATGAGAAGGATGTAAAGACATTAAGATTATATCTCTTATCTCTTTTGTTTGTTTGTTTTTGAGACATGGCTTCATGTAGCCCAGGCTGGCCTCAAACTTGCTGTGTAGTCAAAGATAGCCTTAAATATTTTGATCCTCCTGCCTCAACCTCCAGGTGAGGTGAGATCACATGGCATGTGCCATCATTGCCCAGTTTATGTGGTGCTAAGGATCCACCCCAGGGCTTTGTGCATGCCAGGCCAGCACCCTGCTAACTGAGCTCCATCCCTAGCCCCAAAGCTCGGATCTTTAAGAGATAAAGGGTCATGTTCTTGAGGACAGAAGCAGAGAAGAACCAGCATAAGAGAGACAGAAAGCCCGGGGTAACATCTCCACACACAGGCAGCTAGGCACTCTTCCAGCCCTAAGTATTGAGCTCTGAGATGCTCATAGCACATGCACACAAGTCTTCCACCAGTTAAACTGTGCCGCCATCCAAGGCCTACTCAGTCTGAGCCATTGTGATGGTGGGGCTCCTTCTCCTCGGCCCTCAGTTGTGCAGTGGGTCTTGGCCTCCAGCTCCTTTTCACAGAGCTTGCCTTGGAGGCTCTCCAGTCCTTCCCCTCTCAGCTTTCAAAAGAACTGGGCTGAGAGGGCAAATCGGGACCAGCAAAAAATCTTTCTGGAACTTCTTTGGCGACAAGCCTAAAAGGCCATTAAAGCTAAAAGCCATGTAATTTTTTTCTGCTGGGTAAAGAACAGAGTAGGGCCTGGTTCCACTTAGGAAGTAAGGTTTCTGTTCTTGTGGGAAGTTTGTGGTTGAAACAAGCCATTTTGTGTTTTTACTTTAAAACAATTTCCTCAGCAGTGCTAGGTGAATAAATAACGGGACTTCATTATGACAGAAACAGGCGTTTTTGTGCACACAAGAAAGCCTCAGGCAGCTTAGAAACAGCAGGCAAGAAGCATCCATGGCAGGTATTGTAAGCACCAACTTCTCCTCTAACGAATGCTAGAGAATAAAAACATCTGGCAAAGGTCACGTTCATGTTCTTAGCTAAGGATGCTGTTCATCTGGCTTTTCTGCTGGGGAAGGACAGTTTCTCGGCGACTTGGACAGGAAGCAAAAGTTGTCTCGTGGCAGCTGTATACACTGCTCTTAAACAATGGCCCTGATATGAATTCCTCCTCTGTTCTGAGCCCCTGGGGACAGAGGGGATGTTCCTCTCTGCCAGAAGAAGGAAGGCAGACAGAGATGGAGAGAAGGTGTTCCCCTAGGCCTGACAAGCAGGGAAACTCTTTGAAATTGCAACAGGGTTTTATTTTTGTTTATTTGTTTTTGACAGATGTCTCATTTGGCTTTAACCCACACACCCTGAAAAATGGCTTCTGGAGGAAAAAGGAAAGAAAATATTGACAACACGCTACAGATCTGAAATTGTGCACAAACCTGAGAGGGATGGAAGGCTTGGAAAGACATTCCAGGGAGTTTGGAGAGGTGGGCTTCACTGAGTCTGGTACAGCAGGTGGGAGTCATACGGGAGTGTGAACACCTTAGTCTCCGAGCACTTTCAGCCAGGTTCCCACAAGTCCTTCTCTGGCCCCTTACTCTGCCTGAGGCCTGCCAGCATGCCCAGAGCCTGGCTGACTGTACCCCTGTCCAGCAACTGCTCACACTGCCCACCAGTGTTCCCTGGCCTCTGGGCACACACCAGCATCACTTTACCCATCCACAATGCAGGCATCATCTAGTCGAACAGCGCTATCGGTCATAATCCTCCCGGTTTCTAGAGAGCCAGCTCCTTCAAGGGCTGATTTCCTTCCTCCTGCGGAAGCATGGCCTCTGTGTGTCAAAGAGACGATCGCCTGGCACGGCTATCACCACCTCTAGCCAAGTCTGCCTGCCCATTGTCCCCAGCCGCGGCTGGTGTATGGATGCAAACAAACAAAAGGATCCCTGTCTACCTGTCCTTGATCTGACATAGTCCTTCCAGCCAAGAGCTCCTGTTACGCTCTGAGCCCTCACCATAGACCTCCACTGTACATTGGATACAGACAAATTACATTTTCCAGTTGCCAGGATCACTCTTTTACATAAGGCCCCTGACATCTCACTCTTTAAAAAATACTCCAAAAACTTTATTTTAGAATGTGTGACAGGAAGGCCAGCGGATGGCTTAGTAGGTAGGGCAGAGTACTGCTGGCAAGACGACTCAGTGGATAAAGCTCTCATCCTTTGAGGCCGTCGACCTGAGTTTGAAAGAAGATGGTTGACTCCACGGAGCTGTCCTCTGACCTCTGCATGCCTGCCATGGCACATGGGTGCCCTCCCATGCACAATAATAGTGAATGAATTAATTTAAAAATAATATTTGTGAAGAGGTGCATAGGAAATAATTATAGCAAAGTGATGGCATTGAATGTGTTCATTTGTTTTTTAATTAAGTTTTATCAGCACTCTATGTGAGTAGGCCTTGCATACATTGTGGGCATGTGTGCAAGGCATGGGGGGAGGGGTTGGAAGAAAAGCAAGTGTCAGAATGAGATTTTAACTGAGCCTGTGCTTAGGAGACGTGATCTTGGAGGGAAAGCAGGGGACAGGGAATGGAAATAGCTTACCCTGGCTTGTGGAAAAGGAGTGCAAGCTCTTTCAGGACTAGTATGAAAAGGTCCCTATATTCCTTGTCCCTGTGGAAAATGCTCCTCCTCACCCGATTGTTCTGGGCTCTCACACAAGGAAACATTGTCAAAGGCTCTCCATGGTGTGTTTTCATTACTATTTGGGAAATCTAGGCACTTTGTTGAACTCTAGATACGTTTTCTTTTTTCTAATTTTCCGGTGCTTGAAACCATGGGTCCAAATGCACAGTATGGCCGTTTTGAAAAGGTCAGTGCAGGTGTGACGTTATCATTGGGCAAGAGCAGTGTGAATTGCCATGTCAGTCTTTTTAACCTGGTTGTTTATGAAGCACCCAGAATGTGCGCACACTGCAGAGGGCGCTGGAACTTCTCAGTGAGCAATACCAACTCACTGACTCCCTCCATAGAGTGGAGAGTAAAACAAGCAATAACATCCCTAAAGAGAACTAATGCAGGAAGGCGAGGATATAAGGCAGCCTGGGTTAGCCCAGCCCTGGGGACCAAGGAAAAGCTTCCAGACAGAACGGCAGCTGAAGGCTAAGACGAACAAGCCAGACGCGAACAACGACGGAAGTGAGTGGGGAAAGATCAGGCCACGGGTGACAACATGCGCCCAAAGTACAAGGTGACAGACAACAACAGAAGCACCAAGTGAAAGTACTTCAAGCTGGCTGCAACAACAGAAACGGCAAAAGGATAAGGGGAAAGAGACGAAAGCCATGCCCGTCTTCACTATCAGACAGTCGTGGGCTGGAGACACGACGTGGTTCTATAGGAGCTGGCTAGTTCGCAGGGACAGGCTCAGCATGAAAACGCTGCCTGTAAGTTAAATGATGATGACCGCTCCCTGTGATTTAGTCTTAGGCCACACCTGATGCGGTGTCTGGGGTTCTACCACCCCTACCCCTTAGGCTCTTCCACACAGCCCTGTGAGGCAAACGTTCGGGTAAAGCCGGTACAGACCGTTTAAAATGAGTGAGCTCAAGATCATCGTTCCAAAAACACCACACTTTTAGCTCCAACCTCAGCTTCTTTGTGGGAATTGTGTCACATAGCACACATGGGGCCATCCCCGCAAGAATTTAACCTTTTTCCTAGGATATTGTAGAACAGTGGTCCTCAACCATCCTAATGCTGCGACCCTTTCATACAGTTCCTTATGTGTGGGGCCCCAACCATACAATTATTTTCATTGCTATTTCAGAACTTTAAGTTTGCTACTTCATGAATCATAATGTAAATATCTGTGTTTTCAAATGGTCTTAGGAGAAGCTATGGTTGAGGGATCCACATATTGTTAAGAACTAGTAACCCCCTGAAGGTTTTCAAGGAGAAGATTTGGGCATCCAGTAGTCTTTCAAATTTGTAAAACCACCCTCAAAGGAAACTACCGTGTCCATCTCAAACAGCCTTGTGTGCACTCTGTGCACAGGGAACAGGTAGAATTCCTTTAAGAAACCCATTGTTTGTATCTGCCATTGTAGAAACCTGGGGTGGGCTGACTGTGGAGAGAGGGGCCTGGTGCAATGGACAGAATTAGGGCAGTGTAACCCTCCAATAGAAACATGCATCACCGACATATGCTTTAGCTAATGCTGCCTTGGGCAGTATTAAATTATGTATTCAGCTCTTAAACTATCACAGATTCATGTTTTGAGAACACAACCGTGAGAAAATCTTGCACCACTGGCAGAAACAAATGGTTCTGTTCATCTTTTGCATGAAATTCTTTTGGTGGCCCTTCTTCAATAACTCTTTATCTTCTTTCAAAGGAAAGGACACCATGGGGGACCATATAGGTTAGAATGTATAGGAACTTATCCCTTCCAGTACTGACTGACTGAAAACAAGAATTAAAATGTACTTCATTCGCTCACCATTCAGCAAAGGGAATCCAAACAAATAGCAATAAATTCCCCAACGAGTCAGGGGCAGCGAGACCTAGGAGGACTTTTCCCTACAGCCTGATAATCACCTTTCATTTAAGTAAAGTGTTCCTCTCAAGATCTCAAATCATTATCTTGTTGATACGTCCATGAAATGGGGGCGCTTCCAGCCCTGCTACAGCATTGTTGAAAAACAGGAAGGCGTACACGCTTTTCAGTATGATGTCACTGGTGAATTTTAAAAAGAGACATTGGTTGAAGAAAGTGGGGGGTTTTCTCTGGTCTCATCAATCCTGACCTCGATCAATGACTTAGGACTCATTGCCCTTGTTTTCCAAAACATTACTGTTTTTCTTCTCAGGAAGAGGAGATTGTGAGGAAGGCCTTGAACAAAGGCATAAGATCGTAACAATAGCAATAATAAGAAGAAGAATCCTGTAACTTTGGGAGCTAGGTCCACCAGTACTGGTATACCTAAAGGCAGCCATCAGTTTCAACTTTAATCCCCAGAGTCCAATGCAGGACCTAGTACATTTGCTGCCCACTAGATCCCCAAATATGACTGTGGACATGGATGTCCCTGTTTTGATTTGCAGCCTCCCAACAAAACCAGGAAATCCAAAGAACTTGTTTTGTTGTCAAGCATCCTTGCAGAAGGAGACATGGATGGCTAGAGTCCTAGCTCATGATGGCAAATAAAATCCTGGATCTTCAAGGTCCTGCGCAGGGCCCGCTCGGCACCTTCCCTGTGTGGCGGCAAGGCTGCACCTCAGTCACCTGTTAAGATCAGGCCAGTCTACCCGAGGCTATTTCTCCTGTGAAGGGAGTACAGACACCATCTGGGACCTCTTCAGAGTGCAGTGGGACACAGGAAAGCAGACAGCGAATGACGTAGAATGGATGCCAAGTCTACCCACGTTCTGCTTAGCCAAAGTCCTTGCACTGGTCTCCATATTACACTGACTTCTGAGAAAGTACAGTCTGTGGCCACCACCCCTCCTTTGCGGCTGAGCATGCCTGCTGTAGTGGTTTGGAAGAAAATTGCCCCGTTGGCTCACAGGGAGTGGCACTATTAGGAGGTGTGGCCTTGTTGGAGTAGGAGTGGCCTTGCTGGAGGTAGTGTGTCACTGGTGGTAGGCTTTGAGGCTTCAGATGCTCGAGCCAAGCCCAGTGTGGCATTTTGTTCCTGCTGTCTGCTGATCCTGATGGAGAAGTCTCGCCTACCTCCCCAGCACCATGTTTGCCTGCCTGCCACCATGATTCCCACCACGACAGTAATGGACTAGATCTCTGAACTGTACGCCAGCCCCAAGTAATGCTTTCCTTTCTAAGAGTTGCCATGCTCATGGTTTCTCTTCACAGCGATAGAACTCTGATGAAGACACCTGCTAACCTTGGCTGTGCCCTGGACTTAGACACAGACTTGCCTCTCCATCTTCTGCACAGTCTGTAACTTATCTGAACATTGTCCGGGAATACTCATTCCTTGTCACTCAGATTGGAGAAGCAGCCGTCTTCGTTTTGTGTTTTGTTCTCCCATCTCTGCTCACTAGTGGCAACCTTTGTGGTCAGCGAGAGCCCACAGCTGTGCTCCTATGCGGCTTAGATGTGACTGAAATAGCAACGTTGAAGCTGCTCCCAAAGATTTTGCAGATAGTGTAAAGAGACTGGTCACCAAGTAGGGAAGCAAGATGGGGGAGACAGACTCAGCTGCCAAGAAGTCTGCAGAAGGTATGATGACTTCAAAAGACAGCGAAAACAGCAAGATGCCCACTGTTTACCCATTCATGGAGCAGCTGGCCCAGAACATGGCAAAGTGGAAAGGCGGGAGGGGAACCAGCCTTGTTGAAGGTCAGGGACCCCAAGATGAGGCCTGAGCTCACAACAGGCATGCCAGGTATGTCTCTCCCAGGAAGATCAAATCCACCTGGTAGAGGAGGCTGTATCTGCCTCTGAAACAGTAAAGGCAGGAGAAGAAAGCGTAGGGTTTTAGGAGTGCCCGGGGGTGGTGGTCACTGGTACTGTAGTACTGTGCCCCTCTAGACCCCATAGTGGTTCGTGGATTTGTTTACGCATGAGCCTTCACCAGCTGGCTCTGGGGATCTTGCCTGAGTGTTCCACACAAACTTACAGCCTCCCACTTTACTTCCCGAGTTGGACCACAAATCAGAACGGGTCAGATGGGAGCTTTGATTTTTAGTCATTTGTCAAGATCACATGTTCATCGTCACGAGACTGTGTGCAAAATTGCATGGCCATTGAACTATAACAAATGCAAAAGCACTGAAGGATGGACTGACAGACAGCATGCTGCAGCTCAATTACATAAAATTAAAAATAAACAACAGCTTCTTGGGGCCATGAATATAGTTCTCAGTAACAAACACACACACACACACACACACATACACACACACCCCATTTGCAAGTAGAAGTAACTGTTTAAAGTCTGCTTTTATGATTTTAAACTTGAACCCAGGATCTCACACAGCCCCCCCCCCCGCCACACTCTTTCTACTATAGAGCTACACCCCAGCCCCATGCTAATAGTTTAACCCAGAGGTTCTGGAGTGGCTTGAGTAATTCTCTCTCCATCTTAAGCCCTCTATTCAGGCCCTTGTCGATCTGTGGGTGAGGCCATAAGCTAACATGAACCAACTGCAGGAATGTTATCTTGGCCTAAACTAAACAAAGAAAGCTCCCGACTCAACTGAGTTTCAGGAAAATATGCTTTATTGTTTACAAAGTGCTGAGCTATTAGATGCCTCCATTAGACTGGAATAGTTTGAGGGGCATAGCAAGAGGTCCGCACGCACAGAAGGAGCCATCTCCAGAGAGCAGCTGGTATTACAGAGCTTAGCGTGGAAGCCGCCTCATTCTCCCAGCTTCTGTTTCTGGGAAATCACCCCACATTATGACTGTTTGCGACTACAATGTATTTCCAATGCACAGTGTTATCATCAGAGCTGGCTTCCTCTGTGTCCAGGCCTCGGAATTACATCCGCAATATGCCTTCGGGCATATTATGTACAATTAGGAAGTCTTCTTGAGTGGCTCATTTTTTTCCCAAATATGTAATTTTGGCCAAATGATATTAAGGGATTTAAAAAAAGATATCATTCCATTAGCTGAAATTATTACTATTTTAATTTGCCTGCAAAGCCTTTATTTCAAGTATCATTTCTTATAGCCTGCAACTCAGTGGGTATCATAATCCTGATAGAATTTGAGCTACTTGATAGCCTGTGACATTTCAGAGGCTTCATTCCCAACAGAAAGTCAGTTTAATGAGCACTTCTGGTGTTAACTGTGAACAGTTATTTTCCACACTCTTAAAGTACATGGCTAAGCCAGGGACTGGTGCCACCTTTGCTAATGCAACACCTGGTGTTCTGTTCCTCCCAATGCCTGACCCCAACAATCATCCTCCCATCATGCCTAGCCAATTTATGGAATAGATGGGACTGCAGAAAAAAAACCAGGAGCTGAGCCAGCCTCCTGAAATAGCAAGATTGAAGACGAGCTTCTGGAAAATTCCCCTCCGATTGCAAGACAACAAAACTTTCTTGTAGACGGTTCAGCCAGCTGAGCCTCCGTCAGGGAGGTGTTATTCGTGGAGGAAGGGGAATGCCTCAGAATGCAGGAAGCAAACTGGCAGGCAGTGGAGGAACTAACTGCTCACTGGATTGTCCCTATAGCTATGCCACCATCAGCTTAGGACCCAGACTGCGTGACATGTTCAGTGTGCATCCTCCACTCTCCGTATATGTCATCTCCCATCCCCTCTACCCTCCATGGTCAGCTTCCATATTCCCCCGTGTGGCAATTCTGTGGTCCAGGTAGACCTTACCATTCTTTCCCACCTCTCCTGTGCTAGAGGCACATGGCTCCATGGCGGGTTGGTAAATGCCAGTCAGATGCCGAACAGCACTATCTCTAAGCCCTAAGCAGCGCTGGTGTGGCAGGACAATGCTGAGGACCTTCAGGGAGACATTTAAAAAGGTAAGTGTTCTTTGTGTGTCGTATTTGATTATTATTGAAAGTGTGGGGGGATGGGTTTTCTCACAGTTTGACAGGGACTGTCAAAATGACTTAGTGGGTAAAAGCATCTGCGACGCAAGTCTGATGACCTCAGTTCAGTCACTGGAACCCATGCCAAAAAAACAGACGCAGTGGTGCGCATCTGTGGTTCTAGCACTCCTACTGAGAGCTGGGATGGGACAGATAAGAGACTTGTCAGGAAGATCATGGGCCAGTGAGCTTATAGTACATAGTACGCTAGACACCTTGCCTCAAAAAAAAAAAAAAAAAAAAAAAAAGAGGGAAGGAGAGAATCAACTACCAAAGTTTGCCCCCTGACCTTATACCTTATGTGCCATGGCTTATACACCACACCCACACCCACACACTAATAAAATAAAAGGCATAACAGGAGGTAGAACAATGCGTTTGGCTCTCTAGCACCCATGTAGAAACTCAGGCATAGCAACCTATGTGTGTGATTCGAGTTCTGGGGAGGCAGAGACAGTGATCCCTGAGCTTTCTGGCCAGCAAGCCTGGCTTAAATGGACGATCTCCAAGTTAGGTGAGAGACTGTGTCTCAAAAAGAGGTGAAGAAGGCTCCTGTAGTTAACCACGGCCCTCCGCACACACATGCACAACATACACACACTTGAACATATACATGCCCGTGCATAACACACACACACACACACACTTTTTAAAGCAAAATAAAATTTATTTTATATCTCAAATTAGGGTAAATACTCTTATGACATAAATATACACAAATCCTCATCTAGAGCAAGTCCTGCTGGAGAGAGTTAGAGGGTAAGTATGGGCAAGCATAAAAATTCAAAATATAGGCAAGCACCTAATTGATCTAGTACCTTCTATGCCCTCAACACTTGAGTCGTCCTGCCTACTTGCACAGTGTTGTTAAAATAAAATAAATCATTTGATATGACTAGGTTTTAGGAAAATATGTGCGAACCGTTCAGGCAAAAAATCAGTTTGAAATGGATGAAATTTTCCATCTGAGTGCTTCAATTGGGAGAGAGTGCTTCTGGGAGTGCAATGTTTTTAATCTTGTTTTAAAATAAATACTTTAATGTATAAATCACTCAATTGTGAAGGCATTTCAATTTTATTTTCCTTTAGTTTTGAGGCTTTGCTCTCTGCAGTCCCAAGTAAAAGCCTTCAGATAAAACCTGCTGAAAGCCACCATCACGAATGCGAAAGCACAACCATAAATTTATACAACACTCAAGCCGTTTGGACTTTGCAAAATTCTCTAATAAAGTGCAGAAGTGGGGTTTCGACTGAGCGTGCTCCCTGGCATGTGCCTCTTGGATGCACGAGGAGGATGGAAAACTCCATGCACTTATGTCTCATGGATGTGACAGTTTGCTAATATCTTAATGAGGGAATTATGGTAATTATGAAAAATCTTAGCTTTACATTATTTGCTCTGTGTGTGTATGTGTGTGTGGCTTCCTAAGCCAACGCAACATTCTGATTCAGCAGCATTCAAGGGGGAAAATTTCTGAGCTAATAATACAAAATGGATCTTAAGCTGCTGCATATTAATCAAATTCATTTAAGTACATCCATTAATTTGTGTGTATAACAGCCAGGCTGGGAATGTGGAGGGCGCTGATTTTGCACAAAATACATATATTAATGAAGGCTAGAACTTCAACATGACTAATAGCTTTAAAAATATTTTCATAAAGCAAATTCTAAGGGGGTAATGCTGAATAATTGTTTTCTTTTTAGTGGCTCCACTTTGATTTCATTTTGTCTTATTTGACTTTACATAGAAAAAATTTAAAAATACTTAGAGAAGATTACTAAGAAATGGGGAACCTAAAGAATGGTAGGAAAAAAAAGAAGCTATAACATTGGGCAGAAATAATATTACAATTCCAACCTTGCCTCTAAGTTACTTCACCTAAAAATAGGTTTATGGTCACATATCTGTGTAGAAAGATCTGAGTCTGAAGCTAATTGGGAAAGAACCCTTCATTTCTTGTTGGAGGGGGTGTTGCAAGCTAGGAAAAGGTATGGAAAAGAAAAGTGAGCAGAAGAGGGCATGGTCTAGAACCAATGGAAATCTTTTCTTTTTCCATCTCAAGTTAGAGGGTTTCCTGACTTGTGTGGCTAGTCAATCAAATACCTTTGCAAGGTGTTTCTCTAGCCCTGGATGCTGTTTCAAAGGCTGGAATCCCACCCAGGCTCATCCCCTCACTCAGTACAGAGCCGGCAGATCCTGGTCTCAATGAGCCTTTAAAAGAGACACTGCACAAAACAAATGCAGTAAGAATTAGCAAGCCAAGGTCAGTAATCTGAGGGGGCAACCTCAGGGAAGAAGGGGGGAGTGGTATGCTGGGTGAGCTGGTAGGGGATGTCCTCCTGACCCTCCTCTTCTGTCTCACTTGCCTCTATGCTGAGTGTGTCTAGGAGGGTCAGGGTGGGATAAGGTAACTGAAGAAACCAACCAGAGAAAGGGAGGTGACAAGGGCCAGGTGGTATACAGGGTATGTGATCCACTTATAATAAGGTAACATGTTCCCAGGGACTGTGTCCCATAGGACTCTCATCCTGTGTAATTCAGTGGTGAGCAGAGAAGGCCTGTGGTAAGGCTACTATGGGAACAGCCATATTAATCAGGACATTGGCATCATTTCTAACTTTACTTAGGACTACTGCGTTCAGCACTTCCTAGGTTGTGGTCCGTGCAGAGGAAAGAACTGGGATTTATTTCCTTCCTTCCTTCCTTCCTTCCTTCCTTCCTTCCTTCCTTCCTTTCTCTTTCTTTTTTTCTTTCTTTCTTTCCTTCCTTCCTTCTTCCTTCTTTCTTTCTTTCTTTCTTTCTTTCTTCCTTCCTTCCTTCCTTCCTCCTTTTCTTGCTTTCTTTTCTCCCTCTCTACCTCCCTCTTTCTTTCTCACTTCTTTTCCTTCCTTCATTTCTTTTCCTTCTTTAGCTAAGATCTTGCTATGTATCTCAGGATGGCTTTGAGCTCAAGCCTTCCTGCCTCAGTCCTCCATGTGCTAGGGTTTCAGATGTGCATCACCACCCCATCTATAGGAACTTTCTTTACTAGATGTGTAGGATGTTGCTGGTTCTTTGTCTTCCTGTTTTACAGTATAGTTAGCACATCTGGAACTCAAAGAAGTCTGGCCTCACGACACCAACAGTGCTTTTGTGGTTGGTGGTTGACTGGGTTTTGTTGAGGGTTTCATTTAGACTGCCCTTGAACTCCTGATCTTCCTGACTCCACCTCCCACGTGTTAGGATGATATGGGCATACCACTGTGTCCTGCTGATACCAGTGTTACTCTCTCTTTCTTTTACTTTTTTATTTGTTTGAGACTGAAGCTCTACATAGCCTTGGCTGACCTGCCCAGAACTCTCTATACTGTCCTCGAACTCACAGAGATTCACTTGCCCCTGCTTCCGGAGTGCTAGGACAAAAGGTGTCTGCCACCACACCTGGCATTCAGATCTTTTATAAGCCTTCTACTTCCCGGAAGGATTCAAACACAGAGCAAGCATTTATTTACATTTCAGCTGATGTAGGTCAAGTTTCTTTGCTAAAAAAATATTGTTGGACACAAGGAGTCTTAGAACTTTAAGTGAGAAATGCAAAGAACATCATACTTCACTGGCTCTGTCCTTACCTTCAAGAGTAAGCTTAGCTGAGTGAGGATTTCTTCCTCCTAGCTTCATATCCCAGTCTGCTTGCACTTCTGTTGCCAGAAAGTTTTCTTATGTCTCTCATAAATGCCTTGTTCTGCCTTCCAGAGATAGAGACAAGACAGCTTTGTGCTCATCCTTGTGAGTTCTGTCTTCAGGAGTTCAGAATCCCCTGCATCTTCCTCCCCATGGGGCATGCCTTCTCTGTTGTCTTCCTCCTCTACTCTGGAGGCTAGAAGTGGAAGAGCCAAGCTAGGGAGTGTTTGGTCAGTCAGCACTGAACACATTCACCACCTATAAAATTAAGTACCACACTACAACACTGTAGAACTTTGATTCTTATAGTCGCATTAAACATCTCCCATCTAACATGCATTTTCCTTCTTCCTCTCAGCCCTGGGTATGGAACGCAGGGCCTCATGGACACTTTACAAGTGCTCTACCACTAAGCTACCTCCCCAGCCCTCATTTTCCTTTCGTTCTGAGAGTCTCACTGTCTTAGTTAGAGTTCTATTGCTGTGAAGAGACCATGACCATGGCAACTCTTATGAAAGAAAACATTTAGTTGGGGCTGGCTTACAGTTCAGAGGTTTAGTCCCTTATTGTCATGGTGACATGCAGGCAGGTGTGGTGTTGGAGAGGTAACTGAGAGTTCTACATCTAGATCAGCAGGTAGCAGGAAGAAAGAGTGAACAACTAGATCTGGCTTGAGCTTCTGGAACCTCAAAGCCCATCCCCTAGTGACATACTTCATCAACTCCAACAGGGCCACATCTCCTAATAGTGCCACTCTCTGTAAGTCTATGGGGTCATTTTCATTAAGACCACCATGCTGTGGGACAATGGTCTGTACCCTGTCACTTGTATTTTAAATAAACACTGATTGGCCAGTAGCGAGGCAGGAAGTATAGGTGGGGCAACCAGGCAGAAAGTAGAGGTGGGCAACGAGAATTCTGGGAAGAGGAAAGTTTCAGTCTGCAGTTGTCACCCAGACAGAGGAAGCCAGACACAGAGCAAGCAAGATGTGACTGCCTCGCCGGAAAAGGTACCAAGCCATGTGGCTAACATAGACAAGAATTATGGGCTAATATAGGTTATATGAGTTAATAAGAAGCCTGAGATACTAGGCCAATCAGTTTATAATTAATGTAGACCTCTGTGTGCTTATTTGGGACTAAATGGCTGTGGGACAAGGCAGGACAGAAACCTCAGTCAACACCACTACACTCACTTAAGTTGTTCAAGCTAGCCTTGAACTCTCTCTGTTGCCTAGGCAAGCATTCGGTTTGTGATCCTCCTGTCTCAGCCTGTTGAATAGATGAGATGACAGGCTTGTGCCTCTAGGTTTTCTTTCTTTGTCTTTCTTCATTTTCTTTCCATTGGCTCCTACTTTTCCTGGTCACCAACGCAACTTTTGATTCTCATATTATTTCTTTGTTAAAGATTTATTTTCAATCATTTTAATGATGTTTATCTGTGGAAGGGAGTATGTGCTTGTGAGTACAGGCACTCGTTGAGACCACAGATGTCCACTGCTCCTGGAACTTGACTCACAGGCAGTTGTAAGCCAGTCTGACTTGGGTGCTAGGATCAAACCTGGGCTCTCTGCAAGCGCATTACATAATCTTAACCACCAACACATCTTTCCTACCTCTGATATTATTTCTTAAGTGCTAAGCACCAGTTATGCTCATACATATATATAGGTATATGCATATAGAATATACATATATCTTGAAATATTCTCACAATGATGGTGAAAACCAAAAATGACTAAAGAATTAAAATTTGTGAACTATTTGTTTTGCTCAACAATACAAATAGATTCAGATCATCACATCACCCTGGACTCCAGTAGGCCTTCTTAAGGGTCCAGGTGCCCAGTTGGAAGGCCAGAGGGTCTGCACAGTTCACAGATCTCTGCCATAACATGGATCAACCACGGAAGCATGAACCACAGAACTATCATCAGACACACTTGCTAAAGGGGGAAACATGAAGAAACTCTCAGGGTCCAGAGACAGGGATCTGTGGGTAAAGGTCACTTTCTACACACACCCAATGACCTGCGTTTGATTCCCTGAACCCAAGTAAAAGGCTGGATGTGGTGGCTCGTACCTGTAATGTTACCACCCCTAGGACAAGTTGGTTGATGAGTAGCCCAGAAGCCTTGAGTGCCAGTGAGCCTGGAGTAAACAGAGGGGAAAAGATAAGAGAAACCCTTCCTCAACAAGGTGGAAGGAGAGAATTGACTTTGGCAAGTTGTCCTCTGACCTCCACATGTGCACTGTGGCAGGCATGGGCTCTGTGAGTGGCCAGAAAGGCTGCCTCTAAGTGCTCTACCTCCATCCCCTCCACACGCACCCCACGACAGCCCCTACACATTAATCAGTGAGGACCTACCTGGCCTGATTTCAAATTGACTTCCAAGGAAGATTTCCTAACAGCAACATTTTTTTTTTTTTTAAGGAGAAGGGGATTGAAAAATGATAAAATATGAGAGACTGGAGAGGAGGTTCCACTGGCCAAGTGCTGCTGTCCAAGCATGAGGACTTGAGTTCCATGACCCAGCACCCATGTTAAAGCCAGGCATGGACGACTGTAGTCCCAACACTGGAGTGTGGGGTCAGGGCTAAAAACAGGCAGGTGTGAGGGGCCTGTAATCTATAGGTTTGTATAAGACTAAAAGTGACTAAATACTAAACGTGACTAAAAGTCACATTCCCTCTCTTTAACTGCTCACAACATTCCATGGAAACCTGTGTTTTGACTGTGAAAAGATGATGGCCACGGGCTCCCCACGCCTTCTTCAGAAATAAACACATCAAGGGATGCTACTCGTTAAACTGTATGGTATGAAACAGTACTGTACATGACATATACACATGACCAACACAACCAAACATTAAGCTCCACAACATGGGCTCTCTTAATTATTAGCTGTCATATTGAGATTAAATTGGGCATTAAATTAAGTTTAAAGAGGGATTAAACTGTGACAAGAGGTGCAATAAAGACACAATAGGCCTGGAAAAATAAAAGGCAATTACTCAGAATAAAATCACAGTATTAAAGCTCTGAATACTTGCCTGCTTTCAAATTTAAACTCAAGTTTATTTTGGTTGAACAATGGGGGATGAAAAGGTGACTTTTGTTATCTTAGACCCTGTGTTTTGAAATCTTGGGCAGTCCAGACCTTCATTCATCACCTGTGTTTGAAGCCTCGAGTTGCAACGCTGGTGGCTTTTCCATGTGGGTACTGGGACAAGTTCCCTTCTTAACATTGCCTTTGACCAGCTTACCCCACTCCCTTTATAAGCTCTTTTGCATATTCCCTACTAGCCAAGGAGAATTTGCCAAGTTTTAACATCTATAACTTTTAAAGATTTATTTTATGTTTTATTTATGCACATGTGTGTGTGAGTAGGCTCACAGGCATGCAGGTACCCCCAGGAGGCCAGGAGAAGGCATCTGATCCTCCTGGAACTAGAGTTACAGGCAGCTGTGAACTGCCCGACTTGGGTGCTGGGACAAATACTCAGGTCCTCTGCAAAAGCAGCAGGTGCTCTTAACCACTGAGTCGTCTACCTCCAGCCCCTCTCCAGCCATTTGTGTTATGAAAAATATTGGGTCTCTACAGATGGCACCGTTGATAAAGCATTTGTTGTGCCGGCAGGAGCACCTGAGTTCACACCCCCAGGCACATATAGATGCCGGGCCTGGCAGCACGCATCTGCCAGCGCAGCACTTGCAATGGTGGGGAGCAGAAACTGGGAGATCCATGGAGCTCACTGGCCTGCCTGTCCAGACACATCAGTGAGCACCAGGCTCAATGAAATAATCCCATCTCAAACAAAAACAAAAACGAGGTGGTAGGTGGTTGAGGAAGACATTGACCCCCCAACCTCTGGCTTATACATGCACAATTAATCATTTAATTTAATAAATAGTCTTTGGACATCTTCAGCATATTGCAATAAAAGGCCCTAGACATCCAGGCACAAACAACCATGCTCTCTGCTTCACTTGTCCCCTTTGAAGATGCTCAATAATGCACCATAGCATTCATAAGTAGACTGAAATGACATCAGCAGGGTACCATTTGTCAGCTGCAGCCCACAGATGAGGCTTCTTGGAACCTGAGCTTAGAGAGGTCACCCCATGAAGTTGATCTTTATCAGGAATGCCTTTTATAAGAATAGAATGAGAGAGGATAAAAAAGAATTTGATCTTGCCATAAGCAAGTTGATGGTATAAAAATTTTCGTTTAGCAGTGATACAATAACCCATCACTTTATTTTCAAAGCTTTGACAGCTCAGAATATTGGAGTAATTATATCTTTAATGTTTCTGAGATGAATTCTATATCCAGGATGATGGTGCCATTCTCCTCTCTAATGATTCCTCTTTTCATACTTTCTAGACCATCATTCAAGTCTAAGATCTATATGTAGTCAGGGACAGGTTTTGCAAACTCACTAGCAGGAACAAATCTAGTTTTGGTTACTTTTATCCCCCAGGTATCCTTCTACCCTTCTGATGGTACCTGGTGACCTCATTAGTACAAGCACTCTAGCCAGAACAAAACTCAACAGGCCAGGGATGGATTCTGTGAAAGGGGAGATCCACTGAGTTTGGGAACATATGGTACCTCCCACTGAATCTCAGGCCCCTCACTGTGTGCTGAACATAAGACCCCCACATAGACACCTTCACAAACATTCCTGTTTACAGAATGTCTTCCGCTAGCCACAGTCTCTGCCAGCACTTGTCTGCCAAGCATCTAGACTTTGAGATGCCACTGCAGTTACCCATATTTCCCAGGCCACACAACCTGGCAAGAAAGCATCCAGAAAGACAGGCACACAACAGACTTCTTTAATTTGTCTCCCACTCAGTCCGGGTGACCCCTCTAGGAAACTGGTAGCTATGGGCATGGTCTCTGATTGCCCTGGGGTTCTGACTCATTCCACACCTCATGGTGGATACTTCCAATATTAACCACAATCAAGCTTGGGTCATGTCCTACCCGCTCCAAAGTAGCCATGCTCTGACCTGGGGTAGATGTGAGTGACATATTCCTGCTGACTCCCTAGTCTTCCTCTTTCACTACAGAGTACAGTCTTACAGATATCTCCTCTTACATTTGCAAGGTGAGACAGAGCACTGGATGGGGAGAGATGAAGTGGAGGAGGGAGGGGGGAGTGAGAGGAGGAAAAGGGGGAGAGAAGGGGGAGAAATAAGGGAAGGGAGGGGAGGAAAAGAGGAATAGGAGAAGGAGATGGGGAGGAAAGCACTACAGATCTGGCAATTTGGGAAAGCAGAAGTTTATTCCCACCCTCTCAAACCTACTATGGTACCAAGCAGCATCTCAAAGCAGTAGAGATGTCCAGTTAAGTGGAAGCAAAGCAGATTCCGAATCCCACTGTAACACTGGCATACTTAAGTACTGGTTTAGGTGGTCTGGATGAATCAGTCCCATCCTTCAACCTCCCAGAGAACACTTCTACCCCCTCCAAGGAGCCCTTCATTCCAAAGTGCTGGGTCTCTTAAACAAAAGCGCTGGCTATCTCCAGGGAGCCTCCCTAGACCCTAAGTGTCCACAGCTATTAAATGCCCACCCCCACTGCATTAGAAAGGGAGTACCTATTCAGGAAGTTGTCTCCTGTGCCAATGCATTCAAGATTATCCCCCACTTTCTCTTCTAGCAGGCTCAGTGTAACTGGATTTATGTTGAGGTCTTTAATCCACTTGGATTTTAATTTTGTGCAGAACAATAGATATGGATCTATTTGCATTCTTCTACATGTCAATGTCCAGTTAGACCAGTACCATTCATTGAAGATGCTTTCTTTTTTCCATTGTATAATTTTGTGGAAAATCAGCTGTATAGAGGTGTGTGGATTTATGCCAGGGTCTTCGATTCGATTCCATCGATCCACCTGTCCTGTTTTTATGCTGATTTCATGTGGGTTTTATTACTATAGTCCTGTATTAGAGCTTGAAACCAGGGATGGTGGGTACCTCTGGAAGTTCCTTTATCATAGAGGATTGTTTTTAGCTATCTTGGATTTTTTGTTTCTCCATATGAAGTTGGGTATTGTTATTTCAAGGTCTGTAAAGAATCGTGTTGGACACAAAAATCTATCAATGTACTCCACCATATAAATAAACTAAAAAAATAAAAACCACATAATGCCAAAAAAACTTTTGACAAAATACAACATCCCTTCATGATAAAGGCCTTGGAGAGAGCAGGGTTACAAGGAACATATCTAAACATAATAAAGGCAATATACAGCAAGCCAACAGCCAATATCAAACTAAATGGAGAGAAACTCCCAGAGATTCCACTGAAATCAGGAACAAGACAAGGCTGCTCACTCTCTCCATATCTATTCAACATAGTTCTTGACATCCTAGCTAGAGCAATAACACAACAAAAGGAGATCAAGAGGATACAAATCAGAAAAGAAGTCAAACTCTCATATTATTTACTGATGATATGATAGTTTACATAAGCAATCCAAAAAAATCTACCAAGGAACTTCTACAACTCATAAACACTTTCAGTAATGTAGCAGGATACAAGATTAACTAAAAAATATCAGTAGCCCTCCTGTACACAGATGATAAAAGGACTGAGAAAGAAATCAGAGAAACATCATCCTTCACAATAGCCACAAATAGCATAAAATATCTCGGAGTAACTCTAACCAAACAAGTGGAAGACTTGTATGACAAAAACTTTAAATCTTTGAAGAAAGAAATTGAAGAAGACACCAGAAAGTGGAAAGACCTCCCATGCTCTTGGGTAGGTAGAATTAACATAGTAAAAATGTCAATCTTACCAAAAGCAATCTACAGATTTAATGCAATGCCCATCAAAATCCCAGCAAAATTCTTTACAGACCTCGAAAGAACAGTACTCAACTTCATACGGAAAAGCAAAAACCCAGGATAGACAAAACAATCTTGTACAATAAAGGAGCTTCTGGAGGTATTACAATCCCTGACTTCAAACTCTACTACAGAGCTACAGTACTGAAAACAGCCTGGTATTGGCATAAAAACAGACAGGTGGACCAACGGAACTGAATAAAAGACCTGGATATTAATCCACACACCTTCGAACACCTGATTTTTGACAAAGAAGCAAAAAATATCAAATGGAAAAAAGAAAGCATATTTAATAAATGGTGCTGGCATAACTGGATATCAACATGTAGAAGAATGAAAATAGACCCATATCTACCACCATGCACAAAACTCAAGTCCAAAAGGATCAAAGACCTCAATATAAAGCCAGACACACTGAACCTCATAGAAGAGAAAGTGGGAAGTACACTTGAACACATTGGCACAGGAGACCACTTCCTAAATATAATCCCAGCACCACAGACACTGAGAGAAACAATTAATAAATGGGACCTCCTGAAACTGAAAAGCTTCTGTAAAGCAAAGGACACGGTCAACAAGACAAAATGATAGCCTACAGAATGGGAAAAAAGCTTCAACAACCCCACATCAGACAGAGGTCTGATCTCCAAAATATACAAAGAACTCAAGAAATTGGTCATCAAAAGAACAAATAATCCAATAAAAAAAATGGAGTACAGAACTAAACAGAGAGCTCTCAACAGAAAAATCTAAAATGGCTGAAAGACACTTAAGGAAATGTTCAACAACCTTAGTCATCAGAGAAATGCAAGTCAAAACAACTCTGACATTCCATCTTACACCTGTAAGAATGGCCAAGATCAAAAACATTGATGATAACTTATGCTGGAGATGTTGTGGGGTAAAGGGAACACTCCTGGATTGTTGGTGGGAATGCAAGCTGGTACAGCCCCTTTGGATATCAGTGTAGTGATTTCTCAGGAAATTAGGAAAGAACCTTCCTCCAGACCCAACAATACCACTTTTGGGTATATATTCAAAGGATGCTCAATCGTGCCACAAGGACATATGCTCAATTATGTTCATAGCAGCATTGTTTTTCATAGCCAGAACCTGGAAACAACCTAAATGCCCCTTGACCGAAGAATGGATAAGGAAAATGTAGTACATTTACACAATGGAGTACTAAACAGTGGGAAAAAAATAATGACATTTTGAAATTTGCAGGCAAGTGGATGGATCTAGTAAACATCATATTGAGTGAGGTAACCCAGACCCAGAAAGACAATTATCACATGTACTCACTCCTAAGTGGTTTTAAAACATAAAGCAAAGAAAACCAGCCTACAAATCACAATTCCAGAGAATCTAGACAATAAGGAGGACCCTATGAGAGACATACATGGATCTAATGTACATGGGAAGTAGAAAAAGACAAGATCTCCTGAGTAAATTGGGAGCATGGGGACCATGGGAGAGGGTAGAAGGGGAAGGGAGAGGCAGGGAGGGGAGCAGAGAAAAATGTAGAGCTCAATAAAAATCAATAAAAAGGAAAAGAAAATTCTGTCCCAGTTTAAAAAAAAAGAAAGAAAGAAAATTCAAGGTCAATAAAGCATTATGTAATCTAAAAAAAAAAAGAAGAATTATGTTAGGATTTCAATGGGGATTGCCTTGAATCTGTAGATTACTTTTTGTATAATGGCTGTTTTTACTATGTTAATCCTACTGATTCATGACTGTGGGCAACCTTCCCATCTTCTGATATCTTCTTCAATTTCTTTCCCCAAAACTTGAAGTTCTGTTCCTACAGGTCATCCAGCCACTGATAGAAACAGATGCAGACCCACGGCCACAAATTAGGTGGAGTTCAGGGAATCCTGCCGAAGAGGAGGAGAAAGGATTGCAGGAGTCAGAGAGGCCAAGGACACCATAAGAAAACTCACAGAATCAACTCACCTGGGCTCATCTGGGCTCACAGAGACTGAACCAACAACCAGGGAGCTTGCATGGGACTGACCTAGGCCCTCTACAAAATGTTACAGTTGTGTAGCTTGGTCCTCTTGTGGGTCTCCTAACAGTGGGAAAGGGGCTGTCTCTGACTTTTTTTATCAGCTTTTGGGATCCTACTCCTCATACTCAAAGTGAGTCACTTTGCCCAGCCTTAAAACGGGGCTTGGGGGGAGGGCATGCTTAGTCTAACTGTAACTTGATATGCCATGTTTTGTTGATATTCATCAGAGACACTGCCTTTTCTTAAACAGAAATAGAGGAATGGATGGGGGGGCGCAGTGGGGGAGGGGCAAGGGGACGGGAGGGGACTTGAGAAGAGGAGGAAGGGGAAACTGCGACCAGGATGTAAAATAAATAAATCAATTAATATTAAAAAAAAAGAAAGAAAGGGAGAATCTACAGACTGCTTACCTGTAGGCATTGTGGGGCAGCTGCATGGCAGGATACTGAGAACTCGTGCTCAGTGACTGCTAAGGACCAGAGAAACAGATTTCCTGGTGATGGTACTCAGCAAGGACATATCACGTGAAAAGAGAAAATACAGGCCTTCTGTCAGAACAGACTAGTACGTTTGTGTATATGTCATGCACATGTGTGCACATGCATGTGTGCCGTGCACATGTATGTGGAGGTAAGAGGTCAACTTTGAGTGTGATCCCTTTGGGTGCTATACCTTTCTCCTTGTTTTTGAGAAAGGACCTCTCATTGGCTGGTCACCCCTCTTAGGCTAGACTGGCTAACTGGCATGCTCAACTTTTTTCCATGGGTGCTAGGAATCAAACACAGGTCCTCAAGCTTGCCAGAAAGCGATTTTCCTGCCTAGAACCATCTGCTCCAACTTATGGTTGTCATTTGTCTTCTCGGTGGTGGGAACTGAACCCAGAACCTTGTTCATGTTGAACAAGCAGTTAGCTCTTGAACTGCAGCCCTAGTCTGAGGTGATATTTTGTTTGTGCTGTAACAGATAAAGCTTGCCTGAAAATCAGAGTGCATAACTAGCCACACTAGTTAGCCATAGAGGCCAGGCAGTGATGGCACCACATCTTTAATCCCAGCACTCGGGAGGCAGAGGCAGACAGATCTCTGTGAGTTCAAGGCCACCCTGGGCTACACAAGATTGATTCAGTCTGAAAGAGAAACAGAGCTCACATCTTTAATCCCAGTACTTGGAAGTCACAGACCTTTAATCCCAGGACTAGGGAGGTGGAGACAGGAAAAGATATGGCTGGACTGAGAGAGGAATAAAAGGGAGGAGACAGGAGCTCATGTCTTTCAGTCTGAGGACCTGCAGAAATAGGACACCCCATTTGGTCTGAGGATTTCACAGAGGTAAGAACTAATGGCTGGCTGTTCTGCTTCCCTGATCTTTCAGCTTTCACCCCTTAATATCTGACACTGGGCTTTTATTATTAAGACCAAATAAAATTTGCGCTACACCAATCCCAACCAGGAAGATTCCTTTGTGAATTTTCTCTTATTCTGTCTTCGTCTTTGTCAGAATGTAGCCCAGGCTAACTTCATATTGCTATTTCTCAGGCTAGCATTGAAATCGTGATCCTCCTCTCTCGGGTTCCTGTGCTGTGAATATAGGCATGCCCGACCATGTTTATTTAATTTTGTCATGTATGTGTCTGTGATATAGTGTGGACACATATAGAAGTCAGAGAAGGACACTGGTGTCCTCTTCTGAGACAGGGCCTATTGCTGTATCTGCTAGTCTCGTTGGCTGGTAAGCTTCCCAGATCTACTACTCTCTGGCCCCCGATTGCTGGGGTCACACACACCCAGCTATGCCCATGTTTTCTGTGGGTGAGGGGATTCAAACTCAGGTCCTCTGACTTAAATCGCAAGCACTCTTAGCTACTGAGCTGTCTCCCCAGATTGTGTTCTGTTTTGTTTTAAAGAGAAAACAACAGCACAATCTCTCCTTTTTCAGTGTTTTAAAAAAATTGTTGCTAGAAATGATTTCTAGGGTAAAGTGAAGACATACAATTTAGAAACAGCTACCCAGAATTTAAACTATCTGTGAAGGTAGACTCCGGTGTCTCATACTGCCCAGCAACCACTTCCTGTCATGCCAGACTTCAGTACTTACTGAAGTCTCAGATGACCTAAGCAAAAAAGTTAAAAAAAAAAAAAACAGAGAGAAAAATGGAAGCACCAACTTTCTGAGGAAGCTACAAGGCTGTGCCTTGCTGAAGGTGGACAACTAGATCAGAACGGGTGGCCCTGTGCAAGCAGCCTGCTCCTTCTCCTCTCGTCCCAGGCTGGGAACAGCTGCAGCTGTAGGCGCCTTCCACACCTTGGCCCTTCTGACAACAGTTCGCTGGGTTCATCTGCCTTTGTTCCTTAGGTTTCCCCCACTCCTCTTTGCTATGTGCACAGGCTCCTGTGTCTGGCCTTGTCCTTGAGTCCTCTGATGGACACAGGATGTTTCCCAGTTGCGCTCCAGAAATGTCCTGCTACCGGGCAGGTGTCCACGGTTTCCAGGCCACATGTCCCCTTCTGGATGCAAAGTCTGATTTATTTGTGATTCCTGCTATGATTCTTGTTACTAAAAAAAGCAAAGACGATCTCCTCAGCGATGAGCAGGAAAACTGAGTGTTCTGTTTTATAACGACGGAGTCAGGACGCTTGGTTGACATGGCCCTGTCTTGTTATTTCTCTCAGGAACAGGGAGCCTGGCTTCCTTCCTCCCCCTCTCTATAAACTGTTACTTGTCGGTGGGAGCTGGAAAGTGGTGCTGTTTAGCATGTAAATAAAGCAACACTTTTTCCAGTAAATGGCTCTGTCTAGCATTATATGCCAGGAACTCTTTTCTGCACAATGAGGAATTCAATTCCTTCACTGTTTCTTTCCCGCTGTCCTTTCACAGAAGGAAAGGTGATCATGCAATTATGGAAGTCCTTTTTGCTTTATATTTTTTCCCAATTGTGCCCTAATTTTGCTAGTCTCCTTACAGACAGCATTTCCATTGTTAAGTTGCAGTCCTATGGCATCTTAGGAATTAATCCACTTCCTGGAGTCCAGTGTTTAATAAATGATGTAAATGAAGGCTGTGGCTCTGAGATCTATTTAAAGAGCTGTGCTTACACTCCTAGATGAAGGGGGTACATGCTTCTGCATTTTTATTTGAGCCCCACTGAAGCTGGCCATTATATTGTGAATGGCACAGCGCAGCTCTACGGTTCTTTAAAGGCCCTTGTGCATCTGCCCATGCGATGATTGACATCGGCTGGGGCTCGATGCAATGTTACACTATTTTAATTCTTTCCCGGGCAGTGCTATCTTTGATCACTTCCTATTCACTGGGAGAAACTCCATACAATTGCTATCCCACATCATGTCGTGGGGATGGTGCCAAGCTCCCTGGAATTTAACTGTTCAAGGCAATTTCCCCACCCTTGGGCTGCTCGTTAAGGCGACGAGGCTTCGAACTTTAATGAATGAGGTAGACTGAAAATTCCACTTTTCTTTCAGAGAGACTCGGTTTTCTTTCTTTTTAAGACTGTTTTTCTGCGGCTGATTTCTTTGTTTAACTGGAATTGATCCTCTCACCATCACAGCCGTGGCTGCAGTTCAGCATGCAAAGGGGTTTCTTGTCGCACTCCCTTTGTGATTCCAGTGTATAATTTTTTACCAAAGAATGCCATAAAAATATGTGGATTTTCAGGCAAAGAAAGTACACCATTGCCGATGGGTGCTGTAGCTACCACCATGTCTGAGGTGGCGCGATCCCTTCTTCAGATGTCTGTGCTGTTTGAGCAAACTCTGAATTAATGTTCATTTTACCCTGGGCATAGTGTGCCCTTAAATCTCACTAAAAAGTTGAGCAAGAAAGAGTCAAGTGGGGAAAATGACAGGAAGAGGCCAGTGTTTAAGAAGAGCCTCGTTTTCAAAACCCAGCAGAGAAAAGTTCAGCCAGATTTGAGTTCATTTCCATCTTTAAAGGCTTTAAAGGTGGGCATTAGCTGAAAAGATGGCTCAGCTGGTAAAGCGCTGGCTGTGCTACAGTCAGGGGGCCTGATTCAGCTCCTCAGCACCATGTAAAGAGCCAGGCCCTCTGTACATCTATAGTTTCAGCACCAAGGAAGCGGAGACAGGATTTCTGGACAGCCAGTTTAGCCATGGAGAGAGCTCCAGAGTCAGTGAGTGAGTTGGTTAGGTTTTGGAGATTTTTGTTTTGTTTTGGTCAACTTGACACAAACTAGGGTTGTCTGGGAAGGAAAAAAAAAACTCATTTGAAAAAAATGCTTCCATTGGATTGGCATGTAGGCAAGTTTGTTGGGGCATTTTCTCAATGCAGAAGGGCCCAGCCCAATGTGGGCAGTGCCACTGTGGGCAGGTAGTCCTGAAATATATAAGAAAGCAGACTGCTGAGGTTGGAGAGATGGCTCAGCAGCTAAGAACACTGGCTACTCTTCCAGAGGACCGGGGTTTGGTTCCTAGCACCCACATGGTAGCCCTAACCACCTACAACTCCAGTCCCAGGGGATCAGGTGCCTTCTTCTGGCCTCCTCACGCATAGTATACGTATGGTACACAGACTTATATGTAGGCAGAATATCCATATACATTTAAAAAATGAAAACAGAACAAAAATTAGCCGGCTGAGTTAGCCAGGGAGAACAAGGTAGTGTCAACATCCCTCCTCGGCCTCTGCTTCAGTGCCTGCTTCCAGGTTTCTGCTGAACTCCTGCCCCAACTTCCCTCTGTGATGGACTGTACACTGTAAGCTGAGAAAAGCTCTTTCTTCCCCAAGCTGCTTTTGGTCATGGGGTTTATCACAGCAAGAGGAAGCAAACGAAGACAATGGAAGATGTTGTCAAAAAAAAAAAAAAAAAACAGGATGGCGAGCCATTGAGAAATATATTCAGCACTGACTTCTGACCTCCAAAGGCATGCACACATTTGTGTACACACACCTGAATACACAGGCCACAGTACATGAGAGAAAGGGAAGGAGGGAGGGACAGAGAGAGGGTGAAAAGGAAGGAGGAAGGAAGGAAGAAAGGAAGGAAAAAAAGGAAAAAAAGGCAGGTGGCCAGGCAGGCAGGCTTAAATTATCTTTGTTGTTTTTCAATACTTCAAATAAATCTAAAATTTTATTTCTGTCGCCTAGTGAATCAGGAGCAGAAAACAGCACTCAGAGGATTGGTGCGGGGTGGGGTGGAGGGTGAGGGTTGTTAAACAGTATTCTGGAAGTCTGAGTCACACCTAGCATGGTGTGTCACCAGCATGGGAGGAAAGAATATGTCTCATGTTGAGCCTTGGGGATCTTTGCTAATTTACACACTGAAGGCCACTGGCCCAGGTCCTGAGCTCTAGGGGCTTCACAGTTTCCTATCAACCAGAGGAGAGCTGAGTCTGGGATTGTAGAGAGGCATCAATTTATTTGAAAGGAGGAGTAATAGAAAAATAATGATAAAAAAGAGTACTAACTTATACTCATTCTGCACAGGGCATGCTTCTAATAAAATCAATTATTCACTGTTATTTGAAACTCAAATCTAACGGGCAGCCTGCATTTTATCTGACAATAAGTCTGGGGTCTTTTGGTCTCCAGGAACAGAGTTACAGCTCCCGAAGGCCTTCTGTTAGCTGATACACTCCACAAGTAGCAGAAAAGCTATGTGCTCATGCGTGCTGTCTAAGTCTGAGCTATTACTCATTCATATTTAAACTTAACCTTCATCACAGTACCAGGGAGATGGGCAGCATCCATCTCACTTCCAAAAGAAAATGAGACTCAAAGCCATTATCTGATTTTTCATCTGAAGTACCCAACCCCAAAATTCCCGGTCCCAAGCCCCGTGTTTTTCACCCCACCAGAGTGACCCACTTTGTCCCATAGCCGCTGGGCTCTCTCCAGTACACAAAGCTTCTATTCCTACACTTTCTCTGCCATGTTTCCTACCCGAGTGGCCACTTCCTGTTCGAAGCTATTTATTCACTATTCCTTGTCCTTGGCTAGTGCCACCATCAGCCCTGGGAGATGGTACAAAGGGAAGCGATTGTGACTGCTTTCCTTCCCCTCCGGCCTTTCTCCTAATCCTGCCTTTGAAAGTTCCCTCTGAATGAATTGACACTCAACTGGAAACTGAGTGTTCCTATGACCCTGAGCTTGCGTGGTTTATGAATCCAGTTAGTGATTTTTCTTTCTTTCTGTTCTTGGCGTAGGAATTTTGATTTTGCAGTCTTACAGAATTTGAAATTGAGAAAAGAACGTGAAGAATTTTAAATTTATTTCTGAATTGCCATTGTTATTTTCCTTGATGGTTTAACACAAGCCATAAGACATCCCGATATGTAGAAACGTAGAATTAGAACAAAGGGCTGGGAAGACAGCTCAAACGGAAGAAGTGATCTCCTTACAAGCCTGAGTATATGCATGGATCACCCTCAAGGCACCTAGAAATGAGCCAGTTGTTCATTGTTGCTCTTATTGTCTGTGCCATTGGGGTTTTACACAAGAAGTGGTCTCCGGTGCCCACGTGCTGCAGGCTACTTCCCACTTTCTCTTCTATCAGGTTCAGTGTGGTTGGATTTATGTTGAGGTCTTTAATCCATTTGGACTTGAGTTTTGTGCATGGTGATAGATAAGGGTCTAATTTCATTCTCCTACAGGTTGACATCCAGTTATGCCAGCACCATTTGTTAAAAATGCTTTCATTCTTCCATTGTATAATTTTCGCCTCTTTGTCAAATATGAGGTGTTGGTAGGTTTGTGAATTAATATCCGGGTCTTTGATTCGATTCCATTGGTCAACATCTCTGTTTTTATGCCAATACCAAGCTGTTTTCGTTACTGTAGATCTGTAATAGAGTTTAAAGTCAGGGATGGTAATGCCTCCGGCAGTTCCTTTATTGTATAGGATTGTTTTGGCTATCCTGGGCTTTTTGTTTTTCCATATAAAGTTAGTTATTGTTCTCTCAAGGTCTATGAAGAATTTTGTTGGGATTTTGATGGGAATTGCATTGAATCTATAGATTGCCTTTGGTAGAATTGCCATTTTTACTATATTGATCCTACCAATCCAGGAGCATGGGAGATCCTTCCATTTTCTGGTATCCTCTTCAATTTCTTTCTTCAAGGTCTTAAAGTTCCTGTCAAATAGATCTTTCACTTCCTTGGTTAGTGTTACCCCAAGAGACTTTATGCTACTTGTGGCTATTGTGAAAGGTGATGTTTCTCTGATTTCCCTCTCTGTTTCTTTATCCTTTGTGTATAGAAGGGCTACTGATTTTTTTGAGTTGATTTTTGTATCCTGCCACTTCACTGAAGGTATTTATCAGCTGTAGAAGTTCTTTGGTAGAGTTTTTGGGGTCACTTATGTACACTATCATATCATCTGCAAATAATGAAAGTTTGGCTTCTTCCTTTCCAATTCGAATCCCCATGATCTCCTTATTTTGTCTTATAGCTATTGTTAGGACTTCAAGCACTATATTAAAGAGATATGGTGAGAGTGGACAGCCTTGTCTTGTTCCTGATTTTAGTGGAATCGCTTTGAGTTTCTCTCCGTTTAATTTGATGTTAGCTGTCGGCTTTTGTATATTGCTTTTATTATACTTAGATATGATCCTTGTATACCTAATCTCTCCAAGACCTTTATTATAAAGGGGTGTTGAATTTTGTCAAATGCTTTTTCAGCATCTAATGAAATGATCATATGGTTTTTTCTTTCAGTTTATTTATGTGATGGATTATATTGATAGATTTTCGTATGTTGAACCAGCCCAGAATCTCTGGGATGAAGCCTACTTGATCATAATGGATGATTTTTTTAATGTGTTCTTGGATTCGGTTTGCCAGTATTTTATTAAGAATTTTTGCATCAATGTTCATAAGTGAGATTGGTCTATAATGCTCTTTCTTGGTTGCGTCTTTGTGTGGTTTTTGTATCAGGGTGATTGTAGCTTCATAAAAAGAGTTTGGCAATGACCCTTCTGTTTCTATTATGTGAAACACATTAAGGAGTATAGGTATTAGCTCTTCTTGGAAGTTCTGGTAGAATTCTGCATTAAAACCATCTGGTCCTGGGCTTTTTTTGTTTGGGAGGTTTTTGATGACAGCTTCTATTTCCTCACGACTTATAGGTCTATTTAAATTGTTCACCTGGTCTTGATTTAATTTCAGTATGTGGTATTTATCTAAAAAACTGTCCATTTCTTGTACATTTTCCAATTTCGTGGCATACAGGCTTTTGTAGTAAGACCTAATGATTCTTTGAATTTCCTCAGTGTCTGTTGTTACGTCCCCCTTTTCATTTCTGATCTTGTTAATTTGAGTGTTCTCTCTCTGCCTTTTGATTAGTTTGGATAAGGGTTTGTCAATCTTGTTGATTTTCTCAAGGAACCAGCTCTTCATTTCATTGATTCTTTGGATTGTTTTCTGTGTCTCTATTTTGTTGATTTCAGCCCTCAGTTTGATTATTTCCAGTCTTCTACTCTTCCTGGGTGAGTCTGCTTCTTTTTTTTCTAGAGCTTTCAGGTGTGCTGTTAAGTCACTAATGTGTGCTTTCTCCGTTTTCTTTATGTGGGCACTAAGTGCTATGAACTTTCCTCTTAGCACTGCTTTCATAGTGTCCCATAAGTTTGGGTATGTTGTGTCTTTATTTTCATTGAATTCAAGGAAGACTTTAATTTCTTTCTTTATTTCTTCCTTGACCCATGGGTGGCTAAGTAGTTGTCTGGGCTTCATGCATACACATCCATACCTGCACACGTACAGGGAGTGGGGGTACATAAGCATAGCTGCACACATATGGGGGGACACACATGCATACCTGCATACTCATGGGGGCGGGAGAATACACGTGCATACCTGCACATGGGGGGGTGTGGTGGCGGGACACATATGTATACCTGCACACACACTTGGGGGGGAGAAAGCCCGCTCGGGGGGGGGTAGATTTTGCTTTCTTTTAACAGATTGATACATAGTCTTTCAAGATCCTTTTTTCATGTATCTTTATCAATACACATATTTTAACTATTTTGCAAAACCATGAACATATTTTCACCCAATTATTGCACCCACAGTGTATGTAAGGACAAATTGCTGAGTGGCCCCCACCTATAATGATTTTGCTTTTCCCTTCCCACCATTTCTTTTTAACTTTATCTTGGGGATTTCCAGTTTTTCTTATGTCTTCTAGAAGACATGAATGCTTTGCCCCTTGGATGCAGCAAGGATCCCCCACCCAACTTATCCTTTATCTTTTCCATGTCAATTACGATATTTTTATTGTGCAAAATTGTTAAATTCTTAGGGTGCCTGATAATCCAGTTACGTGTAATCTCTACTTTCCTTGCCCTTCTAGAAATGCCTTCAGTGTGCCAAGATTATATGCCACTCACATCTTTTCTGGTGCCCTCACGGTTTTAGACTTTTATATCCCAGTCTCTGAAATGTCTATCACCCATTTCAGTGCAAACAGTTCAGCAGAGTGCTAACTTTATATTTCCCAAATGGCTAGCCATCTGAGCTCTCCACCACTTCTCTATTGACTGGAAATGACGCTTTCATCACTTCTTCAGTGTCTATGTATACTCAGGTCTATTTCTAGACAGTGTGCTATGATTGCTTTGCGTTTCTCCCTGGTCCTGAGTCAGGAAGATATTTTTTATGACTCTGAGATTCTTGATCCGTTCCACCGAGATAGGAATCATGTGTGGAAAAGGAGAAGCTCCTCCATTGATGGCAATCCTGAGCTGGTAAGCCTCAGAGGCTAGACCCAGAGCTTTTTAGCTCCAAACCAAGCGTTCAAGGTTCGTGTCTGTTTCTGGGATAAAACACCAGACAGAAAGCAACCTGGGGACAAAGGAGCTATCTTAACTCTGGTTCAAGTTCTTCCTAGCATTGCAGCAAAGTCACTGTGACAGGAACTTAAGGCAGGTAGTCCCATTCTATCCACAGTCGCAAGCAGAGAGAAAGCAGTGTGGACATGCTCTTGCTTGCCTGTTGGTGCCCAGCTGGATTTCCTCACCCTTGCACAGTTCAGGCCCTCCTGCATAGGGAATGGTGCTGCCCACCCTTTTCTTCCCATATCAATTGACTTAATTAAGACAGCTCCTCCCTCCCCCAGGCTGACCCGGTATGAGACTTTCTTCCCAAGCAATTCCAAAATTATGTCAAGTTCACAAGTAGCTAACAACTAGACTCTGAGACCATAGAACCTACTTCTTCAGACTTTAATAGCTAATGACTTACCCTGAGGGCAATCAAGGTGGAAGGATATTGCTCTGGGCTTTAACCACCAAGGGCCCCAGCTTTTGTAATTCTTGGCTTCAGGCAACCTTCATAATTAATAATTAGACATTAATAATGGCATCAGATAACAGAAAACAGCAGCAGGCAGTGCCTCTAGTGTTACAGTCCTTGTTCAGACTTCAGGACACTCAGCCTTAGAGAGTAACTGGTGTTACAGCTGACTGGCCTAGGGCTTGAGACCCTTGGGTCTTGTCATTTCCTCAGAACTATTCCAGTGACCACAGTGTTTCCTCTTCAGCTCATCACAGCCCTCACTGTCTGTGCTGCATCTGCCCTCTGCTGTGTCTACCCCAACCCCTATCTGGAACTCCTCAACTCCTCTCTCATTATGATCCCCACTGTTACTGTTGAGCCCATTCTACTGGCTGTCCCTTACTCTTTGTGTTGCCAGCTTAGCCTACTTTGATACATGTTGAAAGTAGGCAAGGAAAGGTCACTTCAGACAAACCTTTAAGTGGACTTAATGGTTGCAACATTGCAGCACAGGAGGGTGTCTCCTGGTAGGTTTACAAAGTGTGTCAAACAGCCTGCTTATATTGATAGAAAGAAGAGGGTATCGCAAGGGCGTCTGCAACAAGCATGAAAATAAAGAACTGTGTTTACAGCCATCACTGCACAGTCCTATAAGCAGAGCTTCTCTGTGTCCTGGAGGCCACTCCCAAATAACCACACTGAGACTTACTATTAACTATAAATTCTCGGCAGACAAATTAAACTTGTTTTAAACTAGCTCTTAAAACTTAAATCAACCCATATCTATTAATCTCTGTGCTGCCTCGAGGCTCATTTACCTCATGCACGTATCTCACATCCTGCTTGCTCTGCATCTCATGGTGTCTCCTAAGAGTCCATCCCTCTTCTTTCCAGGGTCCTCCTAGTCTGGCCCTCCCGGTCAGTCTGTTCCTGTCCAGCCATAGGCTAGTCGTCTTTTTATTAACCAATGAGAATAGTACATGTTTACAGTATACAAAGATACAGCATTTCCCCCCCTTTTAAATTTAGTATCCTTTTTTTATTGATTTTATTGAGCTATACATTTTTCTCTGCTACCCTCCCTTCCTTTTCTCTCCCCTTCCCTCTTCTTTAATCCTCTTTCATTGCCCCCATGCTCCCAATTTGCTCAGGAGATCTTGTCTTTTCACTTGTTTTGTTAGAAATACTCCAAGATATTTTATGCTATTTGTGGCTATTGTGAAGGATGGTGTTTCTCTGATTTCTTTCTTGGCCCATCTATCATCTGTGTAAAGGAGGGCTACTAATTATTTTAAAGTTAATCTTGTATCCTGCTACATGACTGAAAGTGTTTATGAGTTGTAGAAGTTCCTTGGTAGAATTTTTGGGGTCACTTGTGTAAATTATCATATCATCAGCAAACAGTGAGAGTTTGACTTCTTCTTTTCTGGTTTGTATTCCTTTGATCTCCTTTTGTTGTGTTATTGCTCTAGCTAGGACTTCAAGAACTATATTGAATAAATATGGAGAGAGTGAGCAACCTTGTCATGTTCCTGATTTCAGTGGGATCACTGTGGGTTTCTCTCCATTTAGTTTGATGTTGGCTTGCTGTATATTGCCTTTAGTATGTTTAGGTATGTTCCTTGTATCCCTGCTCTCTCCAAGACCTTTATCATGAAGGGATGTTGTATTTTGTCAAAAATTTTTTTGGCATCTAATTAAATGATCATGTGGTTTTTATCTTTCAGTTTGTTTATATGGTGGATTACGTTGACACATTTTCGTATGTTGAACCATCCCTGCATCTCTGGAATGAAGCCAACTTGATCATGGTGGATGATGTTTCTGATGTATTCTTGGATTCGATTTGCCAGTATTTTATTGAGTATTTTTGCATCAATGTTCATGAGTGAGATTGGTCTGTAATTCTCTTTCTTAGTAATGTCTTTCTGTGGTTTGGATATCAGGATAATTGTAGCTTCATAAAAAGAATTTGGCAATGTTCCTTCTGTTTCTATTGTGTAGAATAATTTGAGGAGAATTGGTATTAGTTCCTCTTTGAAAATCTTGTAGACTTCTGAGCTGAAACCACCTGGTCCTGGACTTTTTTTGGTTGGGAGACTTTTGATGACTGTTTCTATTTCTTCAGCAGTTATAAGTCCGTTTAATTTGCTTATCTGGTCTTGATTTAATTTTGGTAAGTGATATTTATCCAGAAAATTGTCCATTTCCTTTAAGTTTTCCGATTTTGTGAAGTACAGGTTTTCGAAATATGACCTGATGAATATCTGTATTTTCTCCATGTCTGTTGTTATGTCCCCCCCTTTTCATTTCTGATTTTGTTAATTCAGATATTCTCTCTCTGCCTTTTGGTTAGTTTGGATAAAGTTTTATCTATTTTGTTGATTTTCTCGAAGAACCAACTCTTTGTCTCATTGATTCTTTGTATTGTTTTCTTTTTTTCTTCTTTGTTGAATTCAGCTCCCAATTTGATTATTTCTTGCCATCTAGTTCTGTTTGGTGAGTTTGCTTCTTTTTGTTCTAAAGTTTTCAGGTGTTCTGTTAACTCATTAGTGTGGGATTTTTCCAGCTTCTTTATGTAGGCATTTAGTGCTATGAACTTTCCTTTTAACACTGCTTTCATTGTGTCCCATAAATTTGGGTATGTTGTGTGGTCATTTTCATTGAGTTTTAGGAAGTCTTTAATTTCTCCCTTTATTTCTTCCTTGACCCATTGATGATTCAGGTGAGCACTGTTTAATTTCCATGTGTTTGTGGGCTTTCTGGAATTAGTGTTGCTGTTGAATTCTAATTTTAAGCCATGATGATCCAATAAGATACATGGAGTTATTCCATTTTTTTTGTAGCTGTTGAGGTTTGTTTCATTATGTAGTATGTGGTCAATTTTTGAGATGGTTCCATGAGGTACAGAGAAGAAGGTATATTTTTTATGTTTGGATGGAATGTTCTATAGATGTCTGTTAAGTCCATTTGAGTCATAACATCTTTTAGTTTCCTTATTTCTCTGTTAATTTTTTGTCTGACAGACCTGCCTAGTGCTGAGAATGGAATGTTGAACTCTCCCACTATTAGTGTGTGGGGTTTAATGTGTGATTTAAGTTTTAGAAGTGTTTCTTTTACATATGAGGGTGCCCTTGTATTTGGGGGCATAAATGCTCGGTATTGAGATTTCCTCTTGATGGATTTTTCCTGTGACTAATAAGAAATGTCTTTCTTTGTCTCTTTTGATTGACTTTAGTTTGAAGTCTATTTTGTTAGATCTTAGGATAGCTACACCCACTTATTTCTTAAGTCCATTTGATTGGAAAATTTTTTCCCAACCCTTTACTCTGAGGCACTGTCTTTGAGGTTGAGGTGTGTTTCTTGTATGTAGCAGAAGGATGGATTCTGTTTTCATATCCAATCTGTTAACCTATGTCTTTTTATAAGTGAGTTGAGGCCATTTATATTAAGGGATATTAATGACCAGTGATTGCTATCTCCTGTTAATTTAGTTTTGTTGTTGGTGATGTTATTTTGTGAGTTTTTTCCTTCTTAGGGGTTTGCTGCTGTGAGATCATCAATTGGCTATGTTTTTGTTGATGTATCCAACTTCCTTGGGTTGGAGTTTTCCTTCTAGTACTTTGTATAGGACTGGGTTTGTGGCTAGGCATTGGTTAAATCTGGTTCTATCATGGAATGTCTTGTTTTGTCCTTCTACAGTGATTGAAAGTTTTGCTGGGTATCGTAGTCTGGGTTGGCATCCATGGTCTCTTAATGTCTGCATAACGCTTGACCATGACCTTCTGGCTTTCGTTGTCTCCAGTGAAAAGTCAGGTTTAATTCTGATAGGTCTATCTTTATGTGTTACTTGGCCTTTTTTCATTTGCAGCTCTTAATATTCTTTCTTTATTCTTTATGTTTAGTGTTTTAGTTATTATGTGGCAAGGGGACTTTTTTTTTTTTATCCAGTCTATTTGGTGTTCTGTAAGCTTCTTGTATCTTCATAGGCATATCTTTCTTTAGGTTGGGAAAGTTTTCTTCTATGATTTTGTTAAATATATTTTCTGTGCTTTTGAGTTGAACTTCTTCTCCTTCTTCTATACCTGTTATTCTTAGGTTTGGTCTTTTCATAGTGTTTCATATTTCCTGGATATTTTATGTTAAGCTTTTGTTAGATTTAATTAAGCTTTCTTTGACCAATGAGTCTATTTCCTCTATAGTATCTTCAGCACTTGAGATTCTCTCTTCCACCTCTTGTATTCTGCTGTTAATGCTTGCATTTGTGGGTTCGTGATCATTTTCTCATGCGTTTGTTTCTATAATTCCCTAGGCTTGTGTTTTCTTTATTGTCTCTGTTTCAGTTTTCAAGTCTTGAATAGTTTCTTTCATATGTTTGCTTTTTCTTTTTTTTTCTTTAAGGGATTTGTTGATGTCTTCCAATTTTTTGTTTGTCTTTTCTTCCATTTCTTTGAGGAAATTTTTAATTTCTTTTTAAGGGCCTCAAACATTCTCCTAAAGTTATTTTTAGGTCATTTTCTTCTGCTTCATCTATATTTGGTTGTTCAAGTCTTGCTGTTGCAGGGTCACCAGTTTATACTGGTGTCGTGTTACTCCTTGTGGTGTTGCATGTGTCCTTATTTTGTCTATCCATATTTTCCTCTGATTGGTGTAGTTGGGGCTGTCTATGACTCTGGTAATCAATCTTCCAGGTGCCAGTGGATCCAAGGCTCAGATGGTTGCTCCTCAAGGTATAGTTGGAGCTACAGTTCCAGTCACCCTGTTGGTCACTCCATATTCCTGGAGGTTGCTCAGCAATGCCAGGGGTCGTTTGTGGCTGGACCCCCAGAGATTGTTTACTTGGGGCTTGAAGAAGGACACTTAAAAGAAATCCCACACTAGCTCAAAATTGAGTATAATAGAGGGTTATTTATTTAGGAATAGACTCACAGATCACAATCCTCTGTTGGAATGGGTAATAGCAACAGAATCCCTCAGCCAGAAAAGAGGCCAGAAGCGCTTTACATTGGCATATACAGTATAAGAGGCCACACCCAAGTGGGTGGGTAACTTAAAGGCTACTGGCAGTAGGAATTCCTACAGCAGGGGCTCTTTCTGCTGAGATTTCTGCCTTGGGCCTGGTCTGGCAGAGGTCCTGGCTCAGGCCTACTCACTCGGCAGTTCTGGACTCACGCCCGGGACCCTTAGAAGTCTTTGGTTCCTGCCTATTCCCTCAGAGGTCCCAAACTCACACCCAGACCTGCAGAGGCCCCAACTCAGGCCTACTCCCTCGGAGGTCCCAGACTCACTCCCGGACCCACAGAAGTCTCTGGTTCTGGTCTAAAAGAAAAAGAAAAAGAGAAAGCCTTATTGTTAACTTTAGTGGTATCTAATGGTGTGTTAGTAATGGTTGGCCCCTGACTCAGTGCTCCAGAGAGATGTGGGTCTTTCTGATCCATCTCATTACAGCTTTTGTTCCTCCGCTCTTGATTCTCTGGTAGCATGAGCAGCTTTGAAGTGCTTCTCAGACACTTCAGCCAGTCCCATAGTGAAGTTTATCTGCCCTTCTTCATCCCAGAAGCAGGGTTGTTGCTGGTTGTTGTCACACAGGAAAGGTTCATTTTATTGCATCATATCCGGGGCATGTGCCAGACACCTGCTGAAGCCTCCCCACTGCCCCTGGACCTCAGAAGGAGGCCCCCAAATGCACCAATATCCGGAAGCACTAAGTCACCCTTCCCCTCTTGAACACAGAGAATCTACCTAAACTATCCGATTCTTTGGCAAGGAGGACTGTCTAGTCACCACTGGCCAACTGTGTGTTCATGCGCAGCCACATCAGGGTGGGTTTGTGGATATCCACTGCATTGTGTGGCTTATAATGCAATACTGTGTTATTTTACTGTTTCTCCACCTTCAGCCTTGAGTGTTCCTTTCACTTGGTTTCTGTGACCCTCCTGGTCCTAACAGAGGTTTTGGGTTCTTTTGTGCTACTTCCTGCCTCTGTTCTGTCTCACCATTAGTCAAGGAGTCTTGGCTGCTTTTACTGGGGAATGAGATTAGAAAGCAAGGTCTGGGGTTTCAGTGTGCTCAGTGCTTCTGGATTCTACTTTTCCTGTTCTATTTAATACAATTATGTGTCCCTTGTTGTATGGACCATGTTGTTTTTAATAGCTGGAATTTTCTAACAATTCTTGGAGAAACAGCCAAAGCCAGGAGGGTCCTTGATTCTCTACAGTGCCTGTAGCCAGGTGGAGGCCTTGAAACTCTCCCTATGTTTTTACATTTTATTGGAGTTTAACATAAGCAACTCCATTTTTATTCCACCAACATTCATAGTACCCAGGCAACAAACAAAATGGAAGCAGAATACCTAAACCAGATGTTGTGGTGCCTGCCTGTAATCCAGCACTCATGGAGCCTGATTTGGAGTACTGAGGAATGTCCATGGCCATCCTAGGCTCTGTAGTGAGAACCTGATTCAAAACAAGAATCATGAGAGAAGGGAGAAATCTTAAGGGAGGGGGAAAGAGAGAGCAATGGAATACATATGATAAGAAATCAGAAATGGGGACTGTAGAGGTTTTAATAGGAATCCCCCCCGTAGGCTCACAGGTTTGACTGCTCAGTCACTAGGGAGTGGCTCCACTTGAGAGGTATGAGGAGGCCTGGCCATGTTGAAGAAAATGTGTCACTGGGCGTGGGCTTTGAGGTTTCAAAAGCTCCAACCAGACCCAGTGTCTCTCTTCCTTCTGCTCATGGATCTGAATGTAGAACTCTGAACTTCTCCAGATGCCTGTGTGTTGCCATGCTCTGACAATGAACTAAACCTCTGAAACTGCAAGCCAATCCTAATTAACTGCTGTCCTTTATAAGAATCTCATAGTCATGGTGTTTCTTCACAGTGGTAGAACACTAAGACAGGATCTACTGGGGACCAACCAGATGCAGCGGCAGGAAGGGAAATGGGGGAGGGAAGGAAGGAAGGAAGGAAGGAAGGAAGGAAGGAAGGAAGGAAGGAAGGAAGAAAGAAAGAAAGAGAATTTGCCATCAATATTAGACAAAGAGACTTCTGAATTAGACCTGAACACACCTGACTCCCACCAATGTTTTATTGTGGCATGGTCAGTTTTGAAGGCATTGGGTGCCTTTGACGTGACTCCAAGGGATCTAAATTTGTTAAAAACCTGACTGGCTTCTTCACCACCAGTGAACTTAACTTCATGGAGGCGGCAGCGGAAGGGAGATGGAGCTCCTAAGCAAAGCTACATTCACGTGTGAGCAGGCTGGACAACTGTCCCAATACTTTCCTGCTCGGCAGTGATGACATTCCCTTTAACATAATTTGTGAGATTTATTAAAACTCAGAAAAGATGAAGAATGTGGCTATTCTTTTGGGGTTTTTCATGATTTTCTATTCATATTTCTTTTCTAATATTTTAAGTGTGCCCCTCACTCTGTCCCCCTGGCTTTGATTAGACCTTGATAGAGACTGGCTCATTTGACCAACAATTTTAAAGACACAACAATTTGTTATATGCATCAAGTTTGTCTACACACCTCCGACTTCAGTAATTTCCAGCTTTATACTTGAGCTGAGAGTAAATTAGCTCTTATTTTGTTATCCCTTCTTTTTCTGATTTCTTGAACTGAATGCTTAGCCTTCAATTTAGTTACTTTTCTATTACTGTGACTAACAGTATACTAACAGTAACAATATACTAACACCATGACTAAGGCATTACAGGAGAAAGGGATAGTTGGACTTGAAATGCTGGGAGTCTTGCAGTGTGAAGGCCATCCCCAGCAACACACTTTCTTCAACAAGGCCACTCCTCCTAAGCTTCCCAAAACAGCCACCAAGGGGAGACCCCTAGTATTCAAATGCCCAGACGATGGGGGACATGTCACTCAAACCACCACAACCATCTAATTTTTGTTTTGAATGTGTTTCAGATAGTAAGTGTTCTCCCTCAAAATTATTTTGGTTCTATCACAAGAATTTGACTGTACTTTGGTTTGTGTCCATTTCTAGAGGTTCTCTAATTTGTTTTATATTTTCTTTTTAAGCTTCATTATCTAGAACAAAGTTGTTAAATATCCAGAGTATTAATTTCCAGTTTAACTGAAGCATAGACAGAGATGATAACAACCATGACTTCTATCTATAATCTATCCGCTGAGATTTCTCTGTGTGAATAATACATGAACATATGTTTTGAAATATTGCATAATTTTGAGTAGAACTGCTATTTTCTTTTTTTGGACATATTTCCCCCTCTCTTGATATATAGCATAATTATACATTATATTATTTAAATCTCTGTGTCTTCATTTGTCCATCACAATTTTTGTTAATTATTTTTTCTAGCGGTTTTGTATTGCAGTCTATAATTATAAACATTTATAACTATCTTATTTACTTAGTGGACTATTTTTCTGGGCAGCACAAATACCCTCATTCCATCTAATATTTTTCCTCCGGATCTAATTGTGGCTTGGCTCCATGTTTCTACTGACTTTTTTCATGTTAACGTTGGATTGCTTTTATGATTTGATTTGTAGCATAACTTGCATTATGCTATTTCTCATTGCCCTTGGAAACCAGGAAAAACACTGTAGGCTTAAGTCTCATTTTTGCAAACATGTTCTTAGTTATTTTCAATTTGTGGCTATTGTGAGTGGAATACTTTCTTCTATTATGTTTTCTAATCAGTTATTATGCTTATAGTAAATTCATTTTCTGTGTTTTGTATACACCTTTGCAGCCAGCCACATTATCACAGTATACTTTTATTAACATTTTTCACTTTATTCATTTACCGTAGTGGTTAGTCTGTGTCAACTTGGAACAAACCTAGACACATCTGGAGGAGAGAACCTCAATTAAGGAGGTGCTTCAGTTCCTGGCTTTAAGCTTCTGCCTTGAGTTCTCACCTTGGCTTCCCTTGATGACAGTTGTTATAAGCTGCATGATGAAATAAACCCTTTCCTCCTCAAGTTGCTTTTGATCATGGTGTTTATCACTGAGATTAAAAGCCATCTATCTAGGACATATACTGTGTCAGTCATGATCAATTGGCTTCTCCTCTTTACCTTTAATTTTCACATTTGGTTTTCTTGTCATGTTGCATTGGCTAGCACTTTAATAAGCAGTTGAAACCACCCATAGGGGCTTCTTTACCTTGCTGTTTTAAAAATGAGTGCAGTGCACTGATTTGTCATGGAAATAAAGTTCTCCAGTGGGAAATGTGTTTATTGAGACTAACCTAGAACAAAGGTAGCAGAGATTCACACAAAACTCTACTTTTCCCAGTATCAAGAAAGCTAACACGTGTTCATGGCATCCATAGCTTAACAACGTCTCATGTTTGTGAATCTTTTGACTTCTCTCATAGTTATGCGGAAACTGGTCAAACATCTGTGTCTATCCCTTTGCCAAGGATGCCAACCACCCCATTACCCCTACACAGTTGTCCCCTTGGCAAGGGAGATTGGGAATGGGGACCATTGCTTTTCAACCATGTTTTGGCTTGAGTCGTGCAAAAAGTTTTACTTCTCTTAACTCCTTTTGGTTATTTTTCTATTTCTAGTTTTGTGTTTTTGTGCTTTCTCACATGTCTTGATCAGTCTAACAAGAATTGACTGAGGGTTTCTTTATGTCCTCTTAAAAAAAGAAACAGCCCTTGATTTGATTCTGCTCTGTTTTGTTCACTACTCCATCCATTGCTGCTTTTACTGTTATTGACTCATTAGTTTTTTTGTTTGTTGTTATTTGTGTTAGTTATTTTCTGCAGACCTGAATTCTTTAATGATTAGTATTGAGAGACTTAAAGACTACATTTTTCTCAGAGAACTTCAGGATACAGTCTGGGTTGCTTTTGTTATTTATTTTTAGTTACTGTGGATTTTGGGGCTTGATGCCTCTCCTGCTCCCTGCCCCCTCCTCTGCCTTTAGAGTAGACTAGGAAGTGTGGGATCCTATACCATGGATGAAGCTGATTTTACCTTCCTTTGCTGTGACTTTTAGTTTTATTCCACTGTGGAGGTTAAAAAAGAAAACTAACTTTTAATGGTTTTGTTTTGTTGTGTTTTTTAGAGTTTACTGAGGTTTTGTTTGTTACTCAATTTTTATAAATAAATGGACACTTGAAGAGAAATGGACAGGTCCAGCTGGCTTTTGTTTGTTTTGTTTTTGCCTACTTTCTTATTTATGCTTAGTTTATGGAAGTCCTTAGTGACTAAGAAAATGTTGCCTCCCTTTATTATTTTGTTTTAAACAATGTATTCCTTTTCCTACAATTTTCACTTTATTTTAATGTTAAACTGTTTGACATATAAAATACATAAAATGTACCATTTCTCTGTGGCTTTTCTAGCTCAATGGCCTCCTGGAATTTGTTTGCCTGATACTGATATCACAAATATGGCTTTCTTTCTGTCTGCTGCCTACTGTAATGGGAAAGTATCTAACCTTAAAGTCAGATAGAATTGGAAGGCATGGGAACAGCACAGTGGCAGGAACCATGCCAAGGACTCTTCGAAGACCACAGCATTACACAAAAGTCACCTTATGACACCTTATGCAAGATATATGTCTAGGAGGACATTTGCCCAGATACCACCCTTGTGATGGATGCTCAGAGCTAAGGGTTGCTGTTTCAAAGCAATGTAAAGACCCTTCCAAGAGTTATCTGAGAGACCCTTCTCTTCTTTGGTCTACCAGATTCACTTGCAGTCCATCAGAACATCCATTTCTCAGGTTTTCAATCTCCCTGCTCATCCATCAACAAGATAGCTTTCTCTGGAGCCTCTAACTGTGGAGGCTGACAGTATCTTCAGCTGTCCTAATTTCTAAGTCTGTGCCTTAAGGCCTAAAGCTGGATTCAGCTTCTAATCCCTTATAGAAGTTCTTTCTATTTTTTTAAAAATAGAATTTAACTTTTATGACCTTTACACTTACGTTTTACGATACCCATGTTTCATTTCAATTTTGTAATCTTATCTCATATTTTCTGGGTTAGTTTTTTCTTCCCAGGATTTTTTCTTGTTTATTTTTCCTTTCAACATATCTTTTGGGTGTTCTCCTTCCTGATTTTCCTTAGGAGTAGATGGAAAGTACTTGTCTATTTTAGTTCTAACTAATGGTTATCTTTGCAGCTTTAAATACTGCACTGAATTCTCCACTTGCCAGTCAGAAGGAGAGTCATCTGAGGTGACTAAGTAGCCTTACATTGTTTTTGTTTAGATTACATTTATTTTTCCTAATTTTAACTTATATATTCTAGTATATTCAACTAGTATGTATTTTCTATCCCAGACAATTATTACTTTTCAAATAGCTTTTTATTTTTGATAGTATAATATAATGACATTATTTCCCCCTTCCTTTATCTCCCTACAAATCCTCTCTTTGTCTTTCAAGTTCTTGGCCTCTTTTTTCATTAATTGTATATATATTACATAATTGTTATATTATTATTATCTGTTAAGTTGGGAGTGTAGCCTCCAGCCCCTCGCATCCATCCCAGCTCCCAGGCCTGGAGTTGTATTGGTCCGGACTCAAAATCCCAGCATGCCAGATACTGACTCCCCCCCCACAGGGAGGGGTCAGGACCTCTCCCACAGGGTATTTAAGTGTGCTCCCAGAGGAGAAACACGTGGTCTTTGGGTCTGCATGGGCTCCCTGCTGTCCCGTCTCCCTGTCATGCTCTGGGCCACCCGAGAGCGTCTTACTTACTTAATAAAACAACGGGCATTTTGATTCGGTTTGATTTGACCTAATTGGATTTCTTGTGCTGGCAAAGCTGTCCTTTTCTTATTATTTTTTACTTATCATTATCTATATTCTATGTATAATATTTATATATATATACATATACATATATATATGTCCCTAAATACATAAATGCATCCTGCTCAACCTGTGTAATGTTACTTGTATAATATCTTCAGGGTTAACTGTTTGGTATCTATCGGTCAAGCAGTTGATGCGCTCTTCCTTGGGAAGGCAGTTTCTCCCACTCCCAGCTTTCCAGTTATTTGTGTGTAGGATTGAGGCCTTTTGAGCAGCTTTCCTTTGTCCACCTAGCATGCTTATTTGTGTAATCCTTGCTCAACACATGTTTAGGCCAACATGTTGTTGAGACTTTATGGGTGTGGCTTCTAACATTCCTAGAAGACACAGTCTGACAGCACATTCCCTGTTCCTCTAACTCTCACAACCCTTCCATCTTCTCTTCTGCAATGATTCCTGAGCCGTAGGTAGAAGAGCTATATTAACATCTTTTGATTTTTCTGTCAGGCATTTACATCTGCTTTGTGATAACAAGTTTGTTTTTCTTCCTTTGTAATTGACTTTATAAAAGAAACCTATTCATCAATTCTTTGCTTTTGCTTGAAGAATTTATATTTAAGGTAGTTATTGGTGTAGGTGTGGTGGTTTGAGAGAAAATGACCTCCAAAGGGAGTGACACTGTTGGGAGGTGTGTCTTTGTTATGAGTGGGTGTGGCCTTGTTAGAGGAAATGTATCACTGTGGAGGTAAGCTTTGAGATCTCATGTATGCTCAAGCCTCACCCAGTGTCTCAGTTCACTTCCTGTTGCCTTCAAGATGTAGGACTCTCAGCTCCTTCTCCAGCACCATGTCTGCCTGCATGCCACCATGTCCCGTCATGATGATAATAGATTAAGCTTCTGAAACTGTAAGCCACCCAATTAAATGTTTTTATTCATAGGCGTTGCCGTGGTCATGGTGCCTCTTCACAGCAACAGAAACCCTAACCAAAGCAGTAGGAAAAGACTTGTTGCTTTTTATTAAGATTGATTTTATTTTTAATTATGTATATCTGGTGAGAGGTATGGGCAATTCAATGCAGGTGCCCAAAGAGGCCAGAGGAGCCCGATACCCCAGAATTGGAGTTATAGGTGGTTGTGGCCCACTTGATGTGGGTGCTGGGAACCAAATTTAGGTCCTCCAAAAAAGCAGCCAGTACTTTTAACAGCTGGGCCATCTGTCCAGCTCACAAGTTCTATTTTTTAAATTTCTTAACTTTTTCATGAAAATTTTCTAGATTTTTGCACATACATTTATACTGTGTCTTTAATAATGCAACTACTAGCAATGTAGCTTTACCTGTACAGATTAAATTTCACCCTTAATCCTTTGTTGGCTTTGCCACTTATGCTGACTTTTCTGTCCCACACATGAGTAATGTGTCTCTTTAGTCCTTGTACATTCGTGACTGTCTCTGTGCTGTCATTATATAAAAGTGACCATTTGGCTGCAAGTAAGAAGCCTTATATTAAATATTTCCCCTCCCAGTTTATGAAGGTATATTGACATCAAATGTCTCTCAGCTGAATTCTGAGGCCAGCTTAATTTTTCTCAGAGACTTATTCCTTATTTCATTTTTCAAAAAAAGGTTTCAAGTGTGTATGAGTAAGTGTGTGTGTGTGTGTGTGTGTATGCACGCGTGTGTGTGTGTGTGTACCCACAGAGGCCAGAAGAGGGTATCCGGTCCCCTGAAGTTGGAGTTGTGGGCAATTGTGAGCTGTTTGATGTGGGTGCTGAGAACCAAACTTTGGTTATTTGCAAGAGGAGCCAATGCTTTTAACCACGGAGCCACCTCTCTAGCCCCTTCTTTATTTCTAAAGTTTGGTAGATTTCCCCAGAATGGAGAAGAGTTATAGGAACATAGGTAGACAACAGAAGTAAATGTGGGCTCCTGGAAATAGTGGCTTCGTGTTCTAGGGAGGCATTTGAAGTAGAAAGGTGGGGAAACAGGGCTGGGTATCTAAACAGACCAATATTAGACAGGGGAGGACCCAAGAGCCCTAAAAATACTTGAGCCACCATCATCTTAGCAGATTTCTTGTCTACAGACCAGTCACATGCCAAAGGGATGAAACTGTTACTCCCTTTTTCTTTATGGACTGGTCTTCTGTCTTTCCAGGTTATTCTTTGTCCATCCTTCTCTGCAAATGAGCTCTGAAATCCCCAAGAGGAACACTTTTTTGTTACAACATGACTCCCTGATGTCACTATGTTACATTTCTATTGCTGTGATAAAATGCCACACCAAGGCAAATTATGAAAGAAAGCATTTAGTTGGGCTACTAGTTCCTGGGTGTTAGAGTCCACCATGGCAGGACAAAGGCATGGCAGCAGACATACTTGAACTCTCATTTCTTAACTGTAAGCAGAAGGCAGAGAGTGTACTGGGGGTGGTGCCAGATTTGAAACCTCAAAGCCTGCCCTACCCCCTATGTTCTTTCTCCAACAAGGCCACACCGCCTAATCTTTCCCAAACAGTTCCACACCACCTGGGAACCAAGTATTTAAACAGATGAGCCTATGGGTCCATTCTCCTTCAAACCACAATACTGTCTTTGTTTCACTGAGCCAGATAAAGGAAACTCAGTGTTTTCACAGTGGCAAGGATATTCCTGTGGATCGCACTTTTCTTCTTCCTTTGTCAGCAAACTCTGTTCGGGAACTTGGTGATCTGTGTTTCAATTGCTGTCATCTAACCTCTTTATCCATTGTCAAGCTTCTCATCTTACCTTTATTTCTTTCTGCATTTTGTTTAACTCTCCCTAGTTTATCCTTGTGTCTCTTGATTCGGTTTTCTGCAAAGTAAATGCTTTTTGTTTGTAATGGATTGACACATTCTGCCATGGTTTACTTTGCCATCCATTTCTTTCCTTAATTCTTCATATCCCTGATCATATTATTTGCATTTTGTTGCCCCACTGTTACTCTTAAGCTTCGTGGGAATTTTAATTGCTTATTTTCCTGGAGAATGTGACTATCTATCACTAAGTGGATACCTAAAGGACCAGAAAGCATCTTCTGGGTGGGGCCTGAGGACAGAGATGTTCCATTAAATGCTTATATCCCACAGGAGCCTTCTGCATTCTCTAGGATCTCTCTTCTCCTAGTCCTTTCTACTTAGCAGAAAAAGGGAAATTAACCTCATTTTCAGTCCTTCACCAAAGAAAAATAGATTTTAGGTTTAATTTACCCAACTTATACACATGATACTGGATGAATGGCCAGTCTGCTACTCAAATCCCTCAAGAATCAATTATCATGCTATCTGAGTCTGCTCAGGTGAGAAGTTCATTTCATTACTCTCCATTGTTGTGCTAAGTTCAAGACTCAGGATGAACCACATAGAGGACAATCATTAAATCATGATGACATCCACAAAAATGAATCATGGAGTCTAGCCCTAGCTTTGATCAAAGCAAACAACTTTCCACTAGTTAGAGTGAATAGCAGACTGGAATTCAAATCCAAGTCTCCATTCTCAAAGGACAAAGAAGCCAGAAGCAAGTTCTCTGTCCTCACCAACTTGCTGAGTATGTATTCTGTTCCCTTCTGGGGAGTGCCACAAGAAGGGGGCAGTGAAGCATCTGGGTATGGACTTTTCTGCCCTGTATAGATACTGTGTAGCTATAACCTCCAAACAGAAATATTTCCATCCTAGGGGGAGGTTCTTTGAGACTCTGGAAATAAGTAACTTAGAAGTCTCAGGAAGTCACTGAAAATTACAAGATTCACGCCCCTACCCCAAGGTTGTAAAGGCAGTGAGAGCTACAGAGGAGATTCTCTGACCTGCCAAGCTACCTGTAAGTCATGCAGAGAGTGTCAATTATGCATCTTTCATGAGTCATCACTCATGTTGTGTGGACTTTGGGGGGGTTACAAAAAGTTGTCCCTTGCTGTAGAATACTCCCTTTGTACACTGTAAAGATTTGTCACTTGAATTGGTTTAACAAAACATTGATTGGCCTATAGCTCAGGCTTGTTGCTAGCTAACTCTTACACTTAAATTAACCCATATTTCTTACCTATGCATTGCCATGTGGCTTGATACCTTTTCTCAGTATGGCATGCCCATCTTGCTTCTCTGTGTTTCCTGGCAACTCCTCTGACCCCACCCTTCTTCTTCCCAGCATTCTCAGTTTGGCTGTCCCACCTATAACTTTTGCCTGGCTACTGGTCAATCAGCTTTTTATTAAACTAATTCTAGTGACAAATCTTTACAGTGTACAAAAGGAGTATTTCACAGCATTTCCCCCTTTTTGTCTAATTAAAAAGGAAGTTTTAACTTTGACATAGTAAAATTATATATAACAAAACAGTTATTAAGTAAAAATTACAGCTACAATATTTAGCCTATTTGTATTTGGCAAAATTAAAGAAAATACTCATTATTAAGAAAACTATAACTATCTAGTCTTCAACTCTATCAAAGACCCCAGAAGGGGGAAATGTTACCTAATGAGAAGGACATCTGTTTGGACAATCACCCCAAGTTCCTCTGTAATGTTGGAACATCCATTTTTGGCCTGCAGGTCTAGCGTAACTGACAAGACTTTTTTTTGAGAAGTGGGAACTTTTTTTTAATTCTTTTTTTTGTTGTTGTTTTTCGAGATGGGGCTTCTCTGTGTAATAGCCCTAACCGTCCTGGAACTCACTCTGTAGATCAGGCTGGCCTTGAACTCACAGAGATCTGCCTGCCTCTACCTCCTGAGTGCTGGGATTAAAGAGGTGTGCCACCAGTGCTCAGCCTTGAGAAGGAGGAACTTTTAAAGAACTGTCAAACCTTGTCTAGGCAAAGTTTGACAGCCACTTTCTTTTGCATTCTGCTGGTCCAATTTGGACATTAACTGTCAGTAATTGCGGCAAGGGCAGTTTCTTTGCCCAAATGGCTACCTTTTGTCATAAAGAAAGCCAACTTCATATGGAGTTTCTTCAATACTCACTATCTTCTCTGAAGTAGATTGGTGCTACCAGAAGCATATGTGTCTCACTGTCGTGAAAAGTCTTGGGTTATTAAACATATTAAATGCCCTATTTTGTATGTCTTTAAAGTGCTTGAAGACCATCTATCTATCTAAATGTATCTGTGTATGACCTTGAAAACATGCCTAACTTGACTATAAGTTTGATTATTATAGATGACTAATTATTAATCTGTATTTTTAATTATACATTATATTTTTTAAATGAGCTACATAGATATAATACCTCAAACAAGAGTAGAAATATACATACAGTATAGCAAAAATCCATACAAATAAATATTTAAGACTAGTAGTTGCTTTTTTTAGTTTAAAAGTAGATTAAATAATCTACCCTTTGATCCTATCATTTCTATATCATATATCCTCTTTTTAAGAAGGAGATCTTTGAATTTAATCTCCTCTGTTTAATTTTTTCTGACCATTACCAATAACAACATGTAACCAACCTTCCTCAAGTGATAACTAACATCCTATAACCAATTTTTTGGGAATGTGGGCATATTTATCTAGACTACTTCTTGTTGTTTGGGGGCATTGACATCTTTTGGGGAACCTTGAGAAAACTGGATAATTGTTAAGTCTTGGCTGGAGTGTTTTGTGAGGCTGGACGTTCTCAGTCAGTAGTCTTGAAGCTGTTCTGGATGCTGGATTACCTGGGGGCATTTTTATTGGTGTCTGGTTCCCTTGCTCTGATAATACATGAACTTTTAAAGGTAACATGCATATCTGCATTAATACAAGTATAGACTGTTTTTTGTACCCAAGTTATCAAAAAATTTTTTTGTTATGTGTTTGAGCAGGTAAAATATGCCTCATGTGTCTTGCAGTTCTTCTAGGTCTATTTTTTTATGTCTGTAGTTAAGGTTTTAGGGGGTCTTCCTCGATCAAACCTGATTTTTTAAAATTCAGAATGAATCCACTACCTCTCATTTCCTGTGGAAATAAAAGCGTAATCTTTTCCCCAAAGTAACACATCTTTGGACTTAAATATTGAAGTCAAGATACCTTTAAAATATATAGGTTGGTTGAATCTAGCAGATTTTATAATCCAGTGTGTCTCAGCAGCCAAATTCAAAGACAACACAATAACATACAGGATCCAGATTCTCTGTGTATTTCCCATCTTTATGTACCTTAGTATATTTTTTATTTCTCTATTCCTTTTTTAAGGACTTCCTCTACCCTTTGTTTTTCTCTCCCAAGCCTACATATATTTTAAATCACACTGTAACCTATGTAGAGGGTTTTTTTTTTCTTATCTGAATCTGTCTTTACTGTGTATCTGTAACCTTTTTTGTCTGCATGAGCAAAAACTCTAAACCACCATGTAGCATGCCGATGGACTCTTAAGTCCACAGGCTCAGCTGGGAGAAGCCTCTGTGTACTGCGGTGAGTGTGAGAGACTGCAGGAACCCACCATGCTGCTTAGCTCAAGGCAGTTGGTGGTCAGCTCCATCTCACAGGCAGCTGTAAAGAGATGCGTCTCAGCGTTGCAGCTGGCATGAGACTGTGAGGCATGAGCAGCTGTGTCTGGCTCTGTTTTTATGTGTTTAGAACATTTTTAAAGCTTTTTTTTTTGGTCTTACGTGGATCTACACCTCACATTGGGTGCCATTTGTAGGTGGCATTTTCCTGTCTGACTGCCTCTCCCAAATAACCGACTTAGAGACTTAATATTACCTATAAATGCTCAGCTGATAGCTCAGGCTTATTACTAGCTAACTCTTACACTTAAGTTAATCTATATTTCTTATCTAAGCTTTGCCATGTGGTACCTTTTCTCAGTATGGCATGCCCATCTTGCTTCTCTGTGTCTGCTGGCAACTCCTCTGATTCTGTCCTTCTTCCTCCCAGCATTCTCAGTTTGAGTGTCCCACCTATACTTTCAACTGCAGCAAACCTTCCTTTTTAGTCAGACAAGAGGGCAGAAATGCCATGGAATACTCCCTTTGTATGCTGTAAAGATTTATCACTCAAACTGGTTTAATAAAATGCTGATCAGCTAAAGTCAGGCAAAAAATATCGGTGGGACAACCAAACTGATACTGCCAGGAGGAAGAAGGGCAGAGTCAGAAGAGATGCCAGCCAGCCTCTGAGGAAGCAGGATGTGGGTTAATTTAAATGTAAGAGTTAGGTAATAAGAAGCCTGAGCTATCGGCTGAGCATTTATAATTTATATTAAGTCTCCGAGTCGGTTATTTATTAAGTGGCTGCCAGGACAGGAAAATTCTGCCTACAGTGCCTGATCCTGTATCTTCTTACCCATATTCCTGTAAGTATCCTAAATATACTCATTTGGACCTTTTTTTAATTAATTATTTTTTAAAAAAATTGTCTTTTCTCACTTTACATACCAATCCCAGTTTCCACTCCTTCCCCTCCTCCTGCTCCCTCCACTTCTCCCCCCATTCCACCCTCAATCCACTCCTCAGAGAGGGTAAGACTTTCCATGGGGAGTCAACAAAGTCTAACACATTGCTTTGAGGCAAGACCGAGGCCCTCCCCACTATATCACTATATCTATGAGGAGGAACCTCCTTTAGCCAATGGCCTTTGAGAGGCTGAACCTTTGAGAGGTTGGGCCTGGCCTTGGGTATCAAAAATATGCAGGCCCACCCACACACTCTCTCTCGCTCCCTGCTCTCACACCTGGATGCTGGATTCTGTTCCTGTTCCCCATTGTGATCTGTGAGTTCCCCCACTTAAATAATAAAGGCTGAGAAAGGTATCCCTCCAAAGAGAGTGGGTTCCAAAGAGCCAGTACAAGCAGTAGGGATAAATCCTGGTCTCACTACTGGTGACCCCACAGTCTGCCCCAGCCATACAACTGTCACCCACATTCAGAGGGCCTAGTTTAGACTTATGCTGGTTCCCTTGCTATCAGGCCAGAGTTGGTGAGCTCCCATTAGCTCAGGTAAGCTATTCCAGTGGTGTCCCCATCATGATCTTGACTGCTTTGCTCATATTCTGACTCCTCCCACTGTTTGACTGGACTTGGGGGAAGGACAGAGACAGAGAGCAAGGAAAGAGATATCTTGATTGAGGGAGCCATTATGGAGCTAGCAAGAAACCTGGCACTAGAGAAACTCCCAGGAATCTATCAGTGTGACTTCAGCTAAAACCCTAAGCAAGTGGAGAGAGTGCCCAAACTGGCCTTTCCCTGTAGTCATATTGATGACTATCTTAAATGTCATCATAGAACCTTCATCCAGCAACTGATGGAGGCAGAGGCAGAGACCCACAGCAGAGCACAAGCTGGTCTTTAGTAGACCCCTTTCTTTGATCTGTAACTGGTGCTCTGTCTGGAGTAAGCAGGCATCTCTCCAGAAAAAGTCACAGGGCAGTGAAAGACTGGAGAATACTTGGAATGCATCTGGAACATCATAACTTTCAGGCCATGGCAATGTGATCACAATCTGGGGGTGATACACTGCACACAATTCTGGCAGTAGTGAGGTGGGGTGCAGGTTGACCCAGAGGATGACCCTCATACTCCTCCATCAAGGAGAGCAAATAGTCAGTGCCATTTTGACTAGATACAAACCTTATCAAGGTGGGAACAGAGAAAGACAGCCAAGACAATGTAATCATGTCCCTTTATTGTGGCATAACCATCTTAATCAGACAGGCTGTGATTACCCACAAGAGATGCTTTGTGAGTATGGACTGTTGACATTCCCTTATTGGAGAGGGTAAGAAGGTCATCAGACTCTCACCTGAGATTCCTGCACGTCCCCTGTGTGTGAACTTCTGCCCCAGCTATATGTGATGCTGGAGGTGCTAGATCACACACAGGAGGTAGGAGGTTAACTGCAGGGGAGAGACTCCATCTACAGAACTGGGGAAATGTCATCATCCATGCTGGTGTGAGACTTGTCAATGATGTAGCTGTTTGAGGATCAATCACCCTGGGATCCTGAGAAAACCCTCTCTCATGCTCTTGCAAGTGACCCCAATAAACTCATTTGTACCCCAGACTAGACCTGAGTGCAATCATTCTTTTGTCATTGTGGGTGCCTTACCTGAGGTGAGAAGGATTTTGTTCACATCTTCAGCACCTTCCTCCAAGAGCCTTCTATAATCAAAGGACATTCCCGATAAAAACCCTAAAATCATGTATTTATGTGTCAGTGTCTTTGCAGCAAAACAGAAATTTAATCTTCCTATTTTCTAGCAAATTCTGAATTTGAAAAACATATGCTTTCCCGATCAGATGAGGACTTCAGAGATCATCTCATCTTAACCAAATATAAACGTCCCTGAAACCTCTCCACAAAAGCATTATATAGTTTCAAAAAGACTCTGTCTTTGTTAGGGTGTCTATTGCTGTGTAAAGATACCATGACCACAGCAACTCTTATAAAGGAAAACATTTAATTGGGGCTGACTTACAGTTTCAGAGATTTAGTCCATTATTATGGGAGTAAGCATGGCAGCATGCAGGCAGACATGGTGCTGGAGAAGGAGCTGAAAGTTCTACATCTGGATGGGCAGACGGCAGGAAGAGAATGCCACACTGGGAGTGGCTTGAGCATCTGTGACTTCAAGGCCCGCCCCCAGTGACACACTTCCTGTGATGAAGCCACACCTCCTAGTAATGTCACTCCCTATGGGCCTGTGGGGGCCTATTTATTCAAACCACCACAGACTCTCACGTCTGTTTCAAGCTGTATCAGGAACGTAGATTAAAGGCTTCATTCTGGGAAAAATGGGGATAAATATTGAAACATAAATTATGGTGGTACTAATAATTGCATATTTGTGCTAAGTAACTAGAAAATTATTTGAGCATTAATTCCATTTACATGTGTTCGTTCAGATCTGTCCCCCTGAAGCATGCAAGACTTTGGGCTTTGAAACATTTAATCACTTAGTAAGCAGCCCTCGATGGGATTGCCTCTCATTTATTGTCTTCATTGATTTTCCACACAGGAGAATGCTTGTGGAATAGAAGCTGACTGTCGAGTGAAAGAACTCTATCTTACTGGGCAGAACAAAAGCTCCTGGTTTTTTCTTTTTTTTTTTTTTTTAAAGGGCAACCTATTTTCTCCAGATCACCAGGAGGCCCAGAAAGCTCACATTCCATCTATCAGTGGGCTGCTCCTGCTACATAGAACAGAGTGTGTGTGTCATTCAATCAAATATACAGAGGAGTACTTGGCTTGCAAGCTTAGTTCTCCTCTAGAGCAGGGCTGACACCCAGGCTCCCTGGGGTAGTTACTTGGTTGACTTGACAGTATCTAGAGTCACCTAGGATACAAATCTCTCTGGGCACGTCCTGAGGGTTTCTCTGTGTAGCCCTGGCTATTCTGGAGCTCATTCTGTAGACCAGGCTGGCCTCGACCTCAGAGCTCCACCTGCCTCTGCCTCACGAATGCTGGGATTAAAGGCGTGTGCCACCACTGCCCAGCATGGAAGACCTGTCTTGAATGTGGGTGGCACAGTTCCCAGTGTTGGGGTCAGAGATTTAATAGAAAGGCGCAAGCTGAACACCAGCATCCTTTGATCTCTGTTTCCTGACTGTGGATGTAACATTAGCAGCTGCCTCAAGCCCCTGCTGCCATGCCTTCCCCACCATTGTGGACTGTGCCCTCACACTGTGAACCACAATGAACCTCTCCTTCCTTCCTTAAGCTGCCTTCGCCACAAGAACAAGAAAGGAAGCTCCCACACTCCAGAGACTGGATCCAAGATGACACATGGACCCCTGCTCCAATAGGTTCTTGATCAATTCAGAAGACCCCCTCCTGAAGACAGTGCCTGGAAAACCCTAGAATCCAATTTATTAGAACACACATGTTATCTTCCCGAGTCTGTTTTTTTTGTTTTGTTTTTTTTGGGTTTTTTGTTTTGTTTTGTTTATTCGAGACAGGGTTTCTCAATAGCTTTGGAGCCTGACCCGGAACTAGTTCTTGTAGACCAGTCTGGCCTCGAACTCACAGAGATCTGCCTGTCTCTGCCTCCCGAGTACCGGGATTAAAGGCGTGGGCCACCACCGCCCGGCCCCGAGTCTGTTCTTAAGGCAATATCCAAATGACTTCACAATAAAGCTGCCATTTACAGTCCAGATCGCCAGCCCCTCTGCTGCACCTTCCTAACAGCTGATCCACCAGGCAGGGACTCTGGGTCAGTGCAGGAAACTATTGTCCTTGTCGCCTGATGGTCAAAGAGGGAATTTTATGAGCTTTAGCCTAACATTATCCCCACTCTGCAGGAAAAGACACTGGGCTGGGAGGTCAGGTGACCTCACAGTCACATGATCATGATCATCACTGATGGAGCCAGGCCACTAAGTCTTTCTCAGGAAGTCTCCAGACACATGTGCCACTGTAAGGCCACCTGCTTTCCAGCCATTTCAACTGCTGTCCATCTGGCATGGAGACAATGCCCGCCACCTCTGCCCCCGTGTGCTGTCTAGATTTATGTCAATTTGACACAAACTATAGTCATCTGAGAGGAGAAAGCCTTGCTTGAGAAAACAAGATTGGGCTGTGCCATTTTCTTAAGTAGTGATTAAAGGGGGGAGGGCCTAGCCCATTGTGGGTAATGCCACCTCTAGGCTGGTGGTCCTGGGTGCTATAAGAAATGAGGTTGAGCAAACCATGGGGAGCAAGACAGTAAGCAGTGTTCCTCCATGGCCTCTGTATCAGCTCCTGCATCTGGATTCTTGGTCTGTTTGAGCTCCTGCCCTGGTAGAAGTATAAGTCCAATAAACCCTTTCCTCCCATAACTTTTTGGTCATGGTGTATCATCACAGCAGTAGTGACCCTAACTAACTAAGACAAGTTAGTACTAGGAGTGGGGTATTGCTGTGGTAGACCTGATCATGTTGTTTTGAGCAGGATTGTGGAAGGACTTTAGAACTTTGTGCAATAAAAGCCATTGGGTGTTCAGTGCTTGGGGAACTGTTCTGTGGGGGCTTGGAAGATAAGAGTGTTGAGGGTAAAGCAAATGACGAAGCCCCGGTTTGTAAAGTTTCAGAAAGAAATTTAAAGGCTCCATCAGAGGCATTTGTTATTTTGAATTAAGGTCCTGTGGTTCTGGGGCTGAAGAATCAGCTGTGATTAACAAGACGCCAGAACTGCTGAAGTGAAGCCTTTGCTTTGCTGGGGCACTCAATGCTGGTCAGCTGGAGCTGAGAAATTAGCAGTGATTAAGAAGAGACCAGCATCGCTGAAGTGAAATCTTCTGGGAAGTGTTTCCTGACAGAAGTCAGCACACAGAAGCTATGCTTCAGGGGTGGTCAAGGTTGTTTGTCGTGTTGGCAGCTGAACTCAGTAGTGGAAGAGTCGCCCAGGTACTAGTTTTGAAGGCATGAAGGGGATCATGCAAAGAAGTTGGTACTTGGCACCATGAAGAGAGCCTATGAGAGGCTACTGGTGAAAGTGTGGCCCAGTTGCAGCAGAGGACCCCAGCGTTTCGGAGATGCCAGTACCATGGGATGATCACCAAGAACAGCATCATCCTCCCCAACTTGCTTTTCGGTTATGGTGTTTCATCACAGCAATAGCAACCCTGACTAAGACACCTAGGGTAGCCTTCTACATCTCTTCTTGCGTTCTGAAACTCAAGAGGAAGAGGCAAAATGACAGTGGGATTATGGCCCAATTAAGAAAGAGGACAAGATGGAGAACCAATACTGGCTGAGAAGGTAACAATTATCTTCTGGGCAGGGTAGAAAGACAGAAACTATGCGGTCACAGAAAAGGAAGAGAGCCTCCTCACTCCACACACACACACACACCAACATATGCCCCAGGAGTCTGGGTAAAGTCTCTGCTGGCAGAGTATCAAGAATTCCAGCACAAGTACCAAGCGTTGAAGGCCTTCATGCATTCCTAGCTGGAAACCTGTGATTTTCTAGGAATCTCGGAAACCAGAAACCTCATTTACTGGGAAAGGGAGAGTCCTGGCCCCTGTGCAGCCCTGTGGCTCCTGGTTCTGATCAGATTTAATCTTACCTACAGCGCCTCTGGAGCCTATAATCTCACTGTCAAAAAGGAAGAAAAGGAAGAAAAAGTCTCTTAGCAACCCTTAGAAATGTTACCGGAGAGCAACCCAAATGGCATCTCTGTCTACCGCAAAAATACTTAAGTTGTACTTTTCTCTGAGAAACACACACACCTGCAAACGTACGCACACACGTGCTCTTGAGTGCACCCTCCTTCCTGCATATCTATCTTAATAAACTTTAACCCTGCTTTGCACTGGCTCATTCTGAAATTCTTTCCCAGGCTTGCTCCTGGAGCAAGGAGCAAAGCGAGGAGGCCAGACAGACAGAGGCCAAGGACACTGCAGCGGACCACATTCCAGAGTTTGGGGCTTTTCCAAGCCTGACTCACCACCAAGTGACCTGAGAAATACTTAGCGTGAGCGTGAATGCCACGAGGAAGCGCGGTGCAGTTCGCTATGCTGTGCCAGCTGCCTTACATACGACTGCTTCAGAGAGCAGCATGAAGGGCCTACCCGGCGGCACCGGTGCTTAGGGGAACTGAAAGAGGAGGTGTCCTTGACACTTCGAGGCTGGAGATGTCCTGGCCCTGATGCCTAGCTCAGCTTGTTTTCTAAATAGGCACAGTTTCCCAGCAAGCCAAACTCAACATTGTTCTGAAACTGACAAAATGAGGCCAAGCCCTTCCTAATTTCGCCTGACCATGTTACAAAACATGTTATGGTCATGGCCCAGGCCCTGGTTAATCTAGTAAGCAAGCCATCCATCCTCGACAAGCCATTAAAGCAACAGGGAATAGTGAAAAGTGGAGAAAGGAGATTTATTCAGTGTGGCCCCTGCCTTGAGAAGAGAAACAAACAACAGAGCCAGAAACAATGTCCATTCCCCAGTCTGTGTGTGGGGTTCTGATATAAGGTTGAGGTTTAAGTAGTAATTAAGAAGTTGATATGGCTGAGAAATCCTGGCCAAGGTGTGGTCCTGCCCATTATTGACCTATCATTGTCCTGGTTCCAGCCCTTCCTCCAAAGTAGTCTAACAAGTTTTCAGAACCTAGGGACATCTCTGCCTCTGACTGACACAGGCTTCAACTTTTTCCCTCTCCTAGGGTAAGATTGCTGGGGAAACGCCAATTCCTTGGGCCTGTTGCTTTAATAATCTGATAGCCAAAGTGGGGGTGGGATTGGTACTGGTGTCTGCAGATCTTCATTCCTGCCAGGATGGCTACAGTGAGAGACAAAAGACACCATGATGCTCACACCAAACACTCCTCTCACTGGCCACAATGATTACTGTTGCCTCTTTGTCAACGGCAGCTTTTTCTCTCCCTGTGGGTAAAGTTCTGAGAGCTGTAGGCATCTATAAGTAGGTAGGCTGGTAGAGAAAAGGATTGGTATGCCTTTGGCTAGAGATTTGCTATATTTATTCTTAGAGAAGGAAAAAACATAAAAATGAGAATATCTTGTTCAAAATGTAAGTTCTTACTGTGTAAAAGTGGAATATCCAAGATGTCACAAGATTTTCTTGCGTTCCAGCCACGCTCAGACAGTCACTCTCCATTTAAGTTGTTGGGCTAGGTTCTGATAGCAAACAGGAAGGAAAATCAGACTAAAGAAGTTTGTGTGTGTGTGTGTGTGTGTGTGTGTGTGTGTGTGTACGTGTGTGTGCACGTGTGTGCATGTGTGTGTATAATTTGTGTGTGTGTGTGGTGTGTGTGTGTGTATTTTGTGCACGCATTCACTTACAAGGCAGCAATACTAACCACCCTACCACTCCCTGACTCTGTGCCATGCCACAGAATGACTCAGTGGTCCAGAAATCTAATGGAATACATAATAAGGGGTGATGATTTTGTAAGGTATGTGGCCAGCGTGGTTATGATATAGCTCATGGTGAGACCTTTAAAAAGCACAGTCTAGGGGGGATGATTGGAACATTGGCGGAACCACTGTTAGAGGGATCAAGGTCTTTTAGGAGGTCAGTTACACAATCGAAACATCTTTAAAAGGAAGAGGCCAGCCCTCTCCCTATCCATGGCTTCCTGACACCCCAGGTGATTGCTCCCTTTCACACTCACTCCGGTCATGACAGGTCCACCATAGCTAATACAGCCAGAGCCTGAAGCATGTTCCTCCAGAGTTGAGCTGAGCAAACCCATTATCTTCACAAAGTATTTCACGAGGCTCTGGCGGTGTGTTTGGAGTCATGGGAAATAGATCACTAACAGTGCTTTCCTCTTTGGGTGTTCATTTTTCAGTAACACTTATTTTAGTGAGATTTGTACTAGTCTCTCAACCCTACAGATGAGATTTACTGAGCTACCCAATCAGAGACTTGTCCTGCTTTCTAACAGCTTTATGTTGCCATAGAAACCTCTGCTTCTCTAGACCTACTCCAAATAGCCCCACAAAAGCCTGTCCCATCTGGGATTCTTTCTAGCATCCTCCTGCTGAGGCACCTCACAGTTCTCCAAGGTGTGTGCCCTCCTTCGTTGAAAGTACATGTCCCTGGGGTCTTGGATGGGAGGACATTCAGTGACAGTGACCGGCTGCTGTGATACAAAATGAGATAAGAAGATCACTCAGTACCCAGGCTTCCTCCCAAAAACCTATACTTCTCATCTAACTGTGAGAAGGGGATCCATCAAGACAAAACTGTAGGATGCTCTACAAAATACCTGACCAGAAATCTCAGAACTGTCAAAATCAACGCAAAAAGGGACACTATGAGAAACTGTCACCATCTGGGGAAGTCAAAGGATCCTCAGGAATAAATCATAATGGGTTAGCCTCTTGGATGGGATCATGAAACAAGACAGGGACATTGGAAAGACTAACAGAACTGGAATAATGCCGAGAATTTAGTTGATGGAAACAATTGCTTTTCAGAGACCAAGCTGATTTTGGGGTAGTTAAGATGCTCTGTGAGGCAGCGCCTCCCTCCAGCTTGCCCATCATCCATTCATTCCTTTCTCAGGCAAGCTCCCCTCATGTTAAGCAACACAATCCCTCCTTCTGGTTCTTGAGAACCAAGAACAAGAGATTCTTGGTTTAACAGCACCACTCTGTGCTCTAGGAGGCTAGCCAGATCCAGGTCTCTAGACTCTGAAGTCAGCTCCACTAGAACCCCAAGGTCTAGCAAGTTTCTTAGAAATGAGTAGGGAGGTGTTTGGAATGGTTGGCCCACACCCCCTCAGCCAACCTGGCTGCTGGGCGGACAGCTATCTCATTTGCACGTAATCCTCCCTTATCATTGGGGAGATAAAGAACAAGCCTCTCCTTGAAGAAGCCACACCCCCACCACTTGCTTCCTCCTCCAGTGTGGAACGAGAGATTGACACCTGCATAGGACCACCAGGAAAATAGAGTGAGGGGTCACATTGTGGAGCTCAGTGAAAGTCTGAGCCTTTCCCGCTCATAGCTCAAGAACGAGCATGTGAAATTCCACCTCTTCATGAGGAGTTCGGCAATTATTAAAAGAAGGCCACGCGAGTTTATTTATAGAACCACATCTCTGCCGTAACTGTACGGAATTTTTAATGCAATTAACCTGTGTGAATTTTAGACACTTTTTTTTTTAAAAAGTAACTTCCATAGGTCATTTAGGGTACCTCCGACTAACTGCAACCTTAGCTATCAAATTATCGTTGTTGCCTAATTTATCATCAAAGACCCGTGAATGCCATTAAAGGTAATTACTGCCTATATGAGTCAGGAATCTTCTACAACCGGAAACACTGAATGCAATTATTTCAAGAGGTCTGTCACATATGTTGTAGAAGCAAGCTTAACAGAATCGCACAATGTATGTTTTATGAGGGCATCTTGGAATTCTCACAGGGCACTTGGGTTCTCCCGGTAAGACCACTTGGGGTGGTGGGAAGGGAACAGAGAGGTTCCATGTCAGGTTTTCTCCTAGTAAAAATTTCATTCATTTCCCCCTTAATTTGGGGCTGGAACCCCTGAACCATCTCTGCAATGCATTTGAACCACTGAACGATATAAACACACCTTGCTTCTATTTGATTTTGATTGCTTTCTTGGCCTCATTTCCCTGCAGCATTTGATATGATTGAATAATTTTCAGTTGGGTTTTCTTGCCCTGCCTGTGCTAATCTGCTAGTGGTTGGTTTTTACAGCATTACTACAATCTACTGCCTTGATCTTTTGCTGGAGTTTTAAAGGGGTATTTTATTGCCTGTCATTACCATTCATAGTAGCTTCTGGGCACTGTCATTTCACCAGCCTAATGTGTCATAACACATGCCACTTGCTGGGCCGTCATCTTTGAGAGAGCTTCTGTTTTTTTCCCCAGGAGCCACACTCTTCTCATTCCTCCAGCCACCCTGCTTTTTGGCCCAAACTTGATTTTTCATTGGAGATGAGATGTTAAAAGTCTCAAAATGACAGATAATGCCATTTAGGACTGGTATAAACTCTTCAATGGCTCCTATGATTATATTTGCACAGCCTTTGCCCAAACTACAGCATGACAGTAAAGTCACGTTCTGCATGTGGGTGGCTATTTTAGAAATTCCCTGTAAGTGGGACTGGAATGATGAAGACCCAAACCTGCATGTACCATCATTCATTGAGCCCTGAGTGGCGTTATCCTTCCTATCCTTCCATAAGGCACGCGTGGAAGTCTTCCCATACACTCTGTCTTCATCAGGATCATGGTGGAGGAATGCGGTCCTTCTGATGCACAGGGACACTTAGGAGCAGGCAAACCGGACCATCACATCAGACTCCATGATATCATGTTCTGCAGTCTGGACAAAGGACTCAGGCAGTACGCTTGCCTGAGCAGGAGCTAGATGGCTTTTGTTGCCTGAGCAACACAGGCAGGGTCCTCACACGCAGGGTTCCACATTCATTGACCGCAGACTACGGGCCAACCATGGAGCTGCCTGCAGCACAGAGATAAGAGGAGGACTTGTTAAGACGTTTACGCTGACACCCGTGGGCTTGAAAGTGAGCATTTCTGTCCTCATTCGTTCATTCATAGAGCATTAGCTGACTGATTGCTACGAAGCCCACGCCAGGCTGGGTGGCACAGATACAAAGATGAACATCACTGAGCCATCATTCCTGCCCTCATGGAATTAATGCTCTAGTCCTATTTCTCTCTAGGGAAAGAGAGCCTAAGTCACAGCAATGGCCACGCAGTCAGCGTGTAGACTTGAAGAGGAGCTTACCAGGAAAGAATCTCTTTATGCCTGTGACGTTCTGATGACCATGGGACTGGCCCTGGGTCATTTGTCCTATCCACCGGCCCTCACTTGCCTCTCTTCTTCCTTGGCATTATGAAATAAGCCACTTTTCTTTTTACATGTCACCAAATGAAGCATGCGATTAAATTATTTTTGCCACTGTGTTCTAGGCGAGTGCCAGCGTGTGGTTTTAATCTGTGACGGAACACTGCTTGTTATGTGAACGGACAGGAGACCAAACACTTTTCCCAGGTGTTTTAAGATAGTCTGGGCACAGAAATTAGCAAAGAGTATGCATATATATTTTGATTAAAGTGTGATTGGTTTACCTTCTAGATTAATTTGGGTTTGTTTGTTTTTTTTGCCAAAGTTAGCAATATATTGATTAGTCTTCCTTAAATGATAAAGTGGAGGATGAAAAAGTGGCTTAACAGTTAGGAGAACTTGCCATCCCTGCAGAGGACCTGTGTTCAGTTCCCAACCCCCACACGTAAGCTCAGAGCCACCTATAAAACTCCAGGGCCAGAGAAAATGACACCTTCTTCTGACCTCCACAGGCACCCTCACAACAAGACACACACCAACAAACATACATGCACATAAAAATTAAATCTTTAAAAAGGGGTGTGTGTATGATTACAAGGTGAAATAGTTCCCTGGAGTTGTTTAACCATTGATTCCCTTTAAGCAAAGGAGACAGTGTTGCCTTCCATGGGGGTAGCTGCTAACTTTTAGCTTGGTAGCATCAGAGGCATTTTTAGCTGTTGTGATTGTGGGTGTGGGTGCTGTCGGGATTCAGGAGGCTCAGGCCTGGGGTGCTGTTAAACATCCCATGATGCACCAACAACCCCACCACCACCACTAGCTAAAAAGAACAATCTGGCCCCAAATGTCACTCTTGCACAGGTTGCCAAACCCTGCTTTCAAACTAACCCACCTCGAGACCAGCTGAAATATGCATCGTGCAGGTGAGGTTGCCAAGACTGGAGGAATCTGGGAGAGCAAGTCCAGCATCCTCCTTCTGCTCTTCCATTTCCTTCTTTGTCTGTTTACCCATCATTTAGTTCCCTTGTGCTGCACGGCTTTTTGTGGCTTTTATGGATTCAATCCTTAACTATATGAGCTTTTCATTACCCATTCTGAAATCGTGACTGGTTGTAATGTAAATTACATAACACATCTTTCTGTAGCTTCGGATTCTTCAAGTTAACCCTCCCAGGCTGCTTATCTGTCTTCCGCCACCTACCTACGTTTTATGCGCTGTGCCTGGCATTCTGGATTGTTCCTTTCATATTAATTTCAATGGTGCCTGGAGGGTCCCTCTCACCATATAATAGGTTGCTTTGTGAGCAATTCCAGTAAAAGAACAATTCCTCGCAAACAGTGAGATATTCTGGAATGCAAAAAAGATACCCTCCGTGTGTCATTCACAATTGTAGCGTGCCTCTCTGTTCGCAATTGTAGTGAAATTAAAATGGAAGATGAATGATTTGTTCCCTCTTTCTCTCTGAAAGTACCCCCCACTGTTCCAGGTAATACTCTCAGCTACTGAAAACAACCAGAACTTGAAAGTTACCAGTTGGATGTAGATGAATATCTATTTTGTACCTAAATTTGCAAGCCATTAAGTATCCCTTGTCCTGAGAGCATTATTCTCCTCATAATGGACCTCTGATGATTTCAGGTTGTTCCAGTTTGTGATTGACCATTTGAAATACAGAGTTGTTTGTCACATCTGTTGAGCTGTCCTTTCCCTTAGTCCCTCTGCAGTTGTCCCTCCAGCGTAGTTTGCTCTCTCCATGATGTCTGAAGAAACTGGCCTTTCCCTTTCCACAGATCCTTGGCCTGGTGGGAAAAATAACGTGACTTTCGGGAATACGATGGTTTTCAGAACACGCTGCCTATTTGGCAGGATGCATGGAGTGTTGCAGACCTTTCAAAGATGCTGCGTTAGAAATGTTGACTTGGAAATCAAGTCTGTTGTTTCTTGAGAGCTGGCTGGTGTCATTGTCCTAGTCAGAGGATTGCGAAAAAGGCATAGCAAGAGCGTAGTTTTGAATCAACAGTCTGATGCTTTTAAGTTGGATCTTCCTTTGTGAGAAAGCTTGATTTCCACCTTCGTCTACAGTTCCTGAGTTTCAGTATTTACAACTAACTTGTACTATGGTGACCCAATTAAATTATTAATTATAGGATTGGGGTGGAGCTTCAACACTCCTCTGAGCATCTGCATGCTACATCCTCTGATTGGAGCTCCTGGAAACATCCTGGTAGAGATGAGGACATTTTGAAGGCACATATGCTACTCCCTTCGGTTGTTAGACTATTGAAACAGTGGTCCCAAGAAATTAGAATTTCCCCCAAAACTTTCATGCTCAGAGAAGGCGAAAGCTGTGCCACTGATGCTGGCCAAGAAAGGGTTTTCACACAGTTCTGACAACTTGTCAGACTTCCTTATAGGAGAGACTAGTAGCCAAAGCAATGATGGGTTAATAATGGTAGATGGGACCATACCCTGACTAGAACCAGTAAGTGATGCAAATGTCTTGTCTTCTATTTAAACTTAAACATCTTATCAAAACATGAAGATGAAGATAGAAGAGGTGTCATTGAACCTCTTTTTTTTTTCTCATTCTAGTGTAGACACATTGAATAAATTCTTTTCAACTTCCCACCGTTACCTGTTTCTTTTATTGACTTATAGAGGACAGGTACCCAAATCTAACTTGTTGGAGATGTCAGGACCCAGACTCTGATGCTAAGGGCTCCAGAAACATTGCCACCTTCCTGATGTGACCGCTCACATGGCAGCTGCTGGACAGCTTCATCCATCTCACTCCCACCACAGTTCCAACATTCTAACTTATCCTCCATCCATAGAGACTTGAATAGCCTTCTCAAAACTCTGATTTCCTGCAAAAAATCCCAAACGGTAGAGTCGCCATCCTCTGGCCTGTCCATTGAGGTCTTCTGTAGTATCACCCTAAGCTGCCTTCTTCCTCATTCACCTGTTTGGCTCACCAGAATATCCTATTCCAGGCTGAGCTTAGCTCCTTAACCAACAAAATGCCTTTCCCTTCATTACCACTGTTCTTCCCCTAATAGACTTAAACTCCAAATGGAAATTCCAAGATCACCTTCCTTGTAGCCTTCTTTGTAGCCTCTTGGACTGGAATTCTCCCGTCATCTGTTCTCACTGTTCTTCACGAAACTTAGGCCTCCCTCCCCTGGAGCTCACTGGCCAGCAGAGCACCAGGCCTGTGAGAAACCTTTTATCAGGAAACAAGATGAAAGATTCCTGAAGAATGATTCCTCAGTTGTCCTCTGGCCTCACCAAGGCTTCCTTTTTTAAAAATAGCACCAAGGAACTGGGAGGTAGAAGTCCAAGGTCATCCCTGTCCATATTTTGAATCTGAGGCCAGCCTGGCCTACGGGAGACCCTATCTCCAAAACATCTCAGGCAAATATATTTTCTCTTATTTGTGATTCTTGGATTTTATACAGCTGCATAAAATAAGGTCTGGGTCTATGATATGAAGATAAAAGTTCCCTAACTGTGGGGACTGAGGAGACTGAAGGAGGGAAGACAGCAGCAGACATGTGAGGGAGAACATGCTCATCACGCAATGCCTACAGTTGCTTTTCTTGCTGCTGTGTCAGAATACTCTGACAAATGCAGCTTGAGGGGGAACGGTTTACTCTATGCCCCAGTTCATGAGGGCAGGGAGTGGGAGCTTGAGGTGGCGGCTCCATTACCTCCATGGTCAAGAAGCAGAGCAGAGTGAGCTCAGCTCACTTGTTCCTTCTTACACTGTCCAAATTCCTGACCCAGGGAATAGCTCCACCCACAGTGGACAAGTTTTTCCACCTCAATTTACGTCGTCATGGTAACTCCTCACAAACATGACCAGATCCCCATCTCCCAAGGAACGCTCAATTCTGTCGAGTTGATAAAACTATCACAACACATATACGTGTGGAAACTTTTAAAAACAACCATAAAGAAATGGAGACTATAACCAAAAAAAACCAGTAAGATAGTACTTAAAAATTCTCAGCAAATCATCTCTCTTAAACAACAGCACAGAACTAGACAAAATGGTCAAAAACAACCCATTTAGAACACTGGCAAATAAGCAAGCATAGCAAAGTAAGCAGTGGTTGGAAGCTGTTGTTTGCTTGTTTTATCATTAGAGTCTAGATTGTTCAATGGGATCCTGGGCAGTTGAACCTGGGACTGCCGCCCCTCTGTCTCCAGGCTCCATATCAGTTTGCATATCTAACAAGGTGCAGCAGAATTGTCTTTACTTGGGGCAGAGTGCAGATATATCTGCATCCAAGAAATGCTACAAGAAATTCTTCAGATTGCGAGTAAACGAACTCTAACCCAAGTCCATATGGAGAAATCTAAAGCACCAGTAAAGGTAATTAGATAAGTAATTATGAAAGACGGTATAAATTACAAAAGAATAGAAACAGATCTGTTCTTGTTGCCTTCTGTTAATTGATTTAAAAGACAATTGCATAAACAGCAATTATAAAACTATATTATTGAGCTTACAATGTGATGTGTGACAAAATGATAAATGCACACAGGCGTGATAGACGCATGAGCAGAAATAAAACATTCCACATGTAATTATGAAGCTGTACAGTAGAATCTATAGCATATACAAATGAAATGTATATGATAATGGCACAAGGAAAGGAGGAAGGCAGAATGCCAGGAAATATCTATTCAGTACAAAAGAAGGCAATAGGGGCTAGAAGCTGGCTCAGTGGAAAATGAGATGGGGAGATGGAACACAGTAGCCCTCCGGTAGTTCCAGCACAACATTCGACTGATCTAGAATGATAAGAAAAGCCTGGACCTCAGGAGGGGAAGAGGGTCAGGAGAGGAAGATTGTGAAAAAGCAGGAGGAATCCTGGTGACAGCAACATTCAATACGTTAATGGTGAATTCATAAGTGGGTACATATAATCAGGATAATATATGTACTATTTTTGTCCAACTTTGTGTGTATGTATGTGTGTGTATGCATGTGTGTGTGTATGTACATGAGTACGCATGCCTACACTTGTAGGTGGGCACAGGTGTATGTGGATTTATGTGCACACACACGTGTGTGGAGGTTGGCATTGGGTGTCTTCCTCGATTGCTTTCTAGTTTATTTATTGATGAAGAGTTTCTTGTGGAATCCATAACTCTCTGATTGGGCTAGTTTAGCCATATAGCTTGCTCTGGGAGGTGGGAAGATTCCCCAGTTTGCCAAATTGCCATCTGGCCAATGATCCCCAGGGATCTTCCTGTCTCTGTCTCCCCAAATGATGGGGTAACAAACTCACACCATCACACCTGGCATTTTTCATAGGTTCTAGGAATCAAATTCAGGTCTTCACGCCTGTATGACATGGCAGATACTTTACTTAATAAGTTATCTCCCCAGTCCTTAAGTAAGGCTTTTAAGGAATGCCCATGAATAAGTTTTACTATGTCCTGCTGCCTACATTCTACCAGAAGGCACCTAGAAGCTACTGTCTACATTCCTTGACGTTGTAAATAAGTGAAGGAAGTGACTACACGAGCTAGGTAACCATCCCTACTGTGTATCCTAACACAAAGTCTCAGTAATTTTATTTCTCTCTGAAAACTGGGTGTGTGGAATTTATATTTTCTATGTTCCTATGTGGGTGGAAATTGATCTCAAGTTTGGTAAACTTAAAATACAAAAGACTGCAAAGGTTTTCAATTATTTATAGCTATAAAATCTGTAACAAAAGTGGAAATAGGTAGTATGGTCAAATAATGAAGATATTCATTTGTCTGCATGAAGGTACCTATGGACTGCTCCTATCACCAAACCTACATGTTAAATCAATAAATTGATCTCCTGCAGACTAAGATCCACCACAAGTTAATCTAGCATACGGCATGACTGTGGTTAGCTGTTAAGACACACTCTCTCCTAGATTTTCTCTAAAGCTAACTGATTGCGGTATTTATATAAAAAAAATAGAACCATGGAGCTAATACCTACTGAGCCCATGATGTATTTTCTAGGCACCTGTACTGTGGGTCTCTCCTGCTGCCTTCTACTGTGTCCTGCCATCAGTTGTTTGGCTTCTGTTCTTTAGACCCACAAACGGTCTATGTCCTAGGGTGATTTACACAGCAGCTACTAAGCAATCAATAGCATTTTTCTTTCTTAAATAGTTCCCTAGCTTAGCTAATCTCATAAATATCACTTTAAAATTACAAAGGCAGAGTTCTTCTGGAGGACACACCCAGGGGCCAACAAAGTACAGTGTCGTTTATACCTGCCTGTCTGACTCCGAAGGTTAAGTTGAAACTCGGAGGTCAGGAGAGGGGCAGTGGAAAAAGAGCGTGAGTCTGGACCTCTGGCCTGGGTTCAAATGCTGGCAGCACTACTTGTTGACCATGTGACTTTGAACAAATTACCAGATGGCTTTCTTTTTGGTACAGAAGATTGATGGAGATTGCAAATACCCTTGGGAAGTTCTCACGGGGATCTAATAAGGTCATAGTTACAAAATATGAAGCCACCTGGTGGACTTTCAATAGATCTGGGCTTCTTCCCTTATTTTCATAGACCCTTCTACGTCCTTTAGAGCATGGGAAAGCAAACCTTACCCAGCTGTGATCTTGGATAAATCAGACTTTGGTTTCAATACTTAAAAATTAGGAATAACAATCACAGCTGAAGGATCAAAACTAAACAGTCATCATTGAAAAGTTCCATCAGCTGCAGAGGATAGGTGAATGGAAGATGGCTGCTCCTCTCCCGGAGCTGGGCCAAGCTTGGGTGGAGACAGGACTGTAGGTAAGGGTCAATGACCTCAATGGTCGGGTCAAATGCCATTTGGACTTTTTACCACAAAATCACTTCGCTTTAAGGTGGGTCTTTGGAAGGTCCTAGGAAGCTTGTTAAGGAAAACAGGCCAGACACTAGGCACGAAGAGCCTCATTTTCAGTCTGTCAGCTCCATCCCATCTTTGCTTGTGTTGCTAAACATAGCGCTTCTCGCTCACTTCTAATGCAATCGTAGATACACCAGCCTCGATAAAAGCAATGCATTCTTACCTAGCTTAGCCTGTTCTGTGCTGCTGTATGAGAATACCACAGACTGGGTAATTCATAAAGAAAACCATGCATTTCTTCTGGCTCCAGAGGCTGCTAAGGACAAGGTCAAAGGGCCGGCCACAGCAGAGCCTTCACGGTGTGTCATTCTGCCTCAGAAAGCCAGAACCAGCGAGAGGAGCCACACTCGTTTTCATAACAATTAGACTCTTGGAGAAAACGCAGGCCCTCCTGAAATAGCAACAATGGACCTGTTCGTGGGGAGGAACTTTCACGAGAGAAAGATAGAAACGTCACATAGGCCCCACCTCCCAGCATTGCTGCCCTGCATTGAGATTGGAGACATAGTCAAACCATAGCCACCCATTTCCAAGGATCCTCTCCACCCAAATCTCTCCCTTCTCCACAAAGACAGGCTGACCTCAAACTTACTATATAGCTAAAGATGACTTTGAACTTCTGATTCTTTTGCCTTAACCTCCCAAGTGTTGGGGTCTACAGTAATGCAGCGCTATGCCCAGTTTCTGCAGTACTATGGATTGAACCCCTGGCTTCATGCAAGCTAATCCAGCACCCTCCCCCACTGAGCCATGCCCCTAGCCCTGCCCTCTGTGGTTAGTTTCTATTTTCAATGCTGCATAAGTACTAAAGGTGACCACTGAAAGGCTGTCCCCTTGGAATTTGTTGGCATTTTTATGCTTGGCTTTAGTTCTGTTCTGTTCTTGAGGTTGCTTTGTGGATGTTTGAAGAGTGTTTATTCTCTGTTGATAATCTGTGTTTTGTTTAAAATGTTTATATTAAACATTAGATCAGGCTTATAAAACTATATCATTCCAGAATCTCATGGCCTCATTCACGTTGGTGTCAAGTAGACCTATAGATGTCTCAGCAGCGTCTACCACTTCCAGGACTCTGTCCAAAACTGTTGCTCCATTAACCCCATCCCGTCTTCTTTCTCTTCTGTACGAACCACATTAATTTTCTTCTCAAGACTATGGAGTTGTTTCTACTTAATGTTTTCTTCCTACGTCAAGGGTTTGGGATCAGAGTGAAGACCAGCTCTATAACTGCCTCATGTAGTAAGCGTGGAATGAGAGTGCTGTGTGTAAGGAGAGAGGTCCCCTGCACGAGGATACTGGGTGTGCCACAACCGTAAAAGGTCTCCTGTGCACAGTGTGGTCTTCAGCAGGCACTGTGGAGCATGGAACATTGTGTGTGTGTGTGTGTGTGTGTGTGTGTTTATAATTTGTCCTGTAGGGATTTCATTAATGTTTATAATGCATTCCAATTACTCTCCCTCTTTCCTTCTCTTCTCTGCCCTCCCACCCCTGCTGATCCCTACAAGTCCCTTTCCCACTGTATTAGCAAGGTTTTGTTTTTATGATAAAACACTACAACCAAAAATAACTTAAGAAAGAGTTTATCTTGGCTTACAGTGGCCAGGATCAGAGTCCACAACAGTGGGAGAGGCGTGGCAGCAGGTGACCAGACAGGAAGCTGAGAGGTCACATTTTCAGCCTCAATCTCAAAGTCGAGAGAGTAAACTGGAGGTGGGATGTGGCCACTCAAAGCCCACTCCTTCATCAAAGTTTCAGCATCTTCATCCTCCCTAAAGAGCACCACCAACTGGGGACCAAGTGTTCATATACCTGACCCTATGAGAGATGAGCTCATCCAAATCACCACACACACTTTTGTGTCTTTTTGTTTTGTCTTAGTGACCCACTGAGTTTCACCAGGGCCATCTGTATGGCCATAAGTTAGAATTAACCATTGGAGTCTAAGGGTGATCAACCGTGGAAACACAGCAGAAGACCGTGTCTGCTTCTCTCCCAGAATCCATCAGTACCTAAAAGTTCCACAGGGAAAGGTAGGCTCCTCATCAGCCACTCCTTGGCCCATGATTAACTTTCTGCAGCCCCAGTGCAGGCAGCCAGGGTTGCTGCAGGGCCCAGGTCTCACCCCAAGGCTGCAAGTTGTACATGAGTCACCTTCACAAAGCCCCCAACACTGTCTCTCTGCCCATTTTCCCATCTGCAAAGAGAAAGTAAATGATTAAAATGGCCTCCCAGGGCTTCTGTGGGAGTCTGAAATAATAGGAAGCACTTCACACACTCCTGAGGTGTGACAGACAGCACTGGAGAGGGCACTCTGAGAGAGCAAGCTCTGAGCCATCGAAGAGAGGTGCAATGGAGTTTTGGACGCTCCTTCCTGCTCCTCTGGCTCGGCGCTGGATATGGCCAGTCACTTAAGAGATATGTTTGATTATTAGGCTGAGCAGAAAAAGGTTCTTACACTTGAGAAATTTTACTCTGATGGAGAAAAGAGAACAAGTGAAAACCCCAAGGACACAAGTTGGAGCTACATAAACAGACACAACACAAACACAGCTCAACGATCCCAGGCTGGGAATTGCTAAAATAATGAGCACGGTGGAAGTGAAAAGAAACTGGCTCTATTAGCTCATGTCCACCTAGAATTGGTTTTAAAACAGAAAGATGAAAAGAAAGCTCACACATGGAAGACAATTTAATGTGTGTATTTCCTAAAGCTTTCTTTCACAAGCATGAGCAGAAGCTGGTGTTTGCTGTGGCTTCTACTGGCGTGTATCCTCTTCCCACCGCCTGATGGGACAGCTCAGCCTGCAACCGTTCAGAAAAATCTTTCTTTTATAACTTACATAAACCATTCCAGGACTGGGCATATGGCCCAGTGAGTAGGGTCCCCACCTAGCAGGCATGCAGCACTGGGTTTTGATCCCCAACACAGCATAAACTGGGTGTACATGCTTATAATTCCAGTAGTCAGGAATAGGAGTACCAGAAGTTCAAGGTCATCCTTAGCTATGCAATAAGTTTGAAGCCAACCTGGACTATCTGAAACCCAGGCAAGAAAGAAATAATATGGAAAGAATGAAAGAACAAGAGAGGGAGGGAGGTAGGGGGTGAGAGACAGAGAGAGAGAGAGAGAGAGAGAGAGAGAGAGAGAGAGAGAGAGGGAGAGAGAGAGCCTGTCAAATATATTCAGCTTATCTCACTTTAAGGATATATTGAATTTTTTAAGATAAACTTTCTTTTAAAAAATAGATTTTTCAGGAACTGGAGAGACAGTTCAGGAGTTAAGAGCATTTGCTGCTCTTGCAGAGAACCCAGGTTCTGTTCCTAGTCCCCGCAATGGGTAGCTCACAAGCTCACAACCACTATAGCTGTGTATATACATATACTATACACACACACACACACACACACACACACACACACACACACACACACACATATATATATAATTCCAGAGGATCTGACACCCTCTCACCGTCTTCTGGCCCCTGAGGGTACCCACATACACGCACATACACACACACACACACACACACACACACACACTTTTTAAAAATAATACTTTCAAGTCAATGATGACAAATAGTGAAAGCATGATTATAATGACATTGCTAGAGGAACAGTTTAGAGGGGTTGGCCCCTGCTGCTGTGTGTTACTATGTCATCCATGCCTGATCTCTCTGACTGTTAACCTAATCCTTTCAAAAAGATACACAAATTAAGTGACTGCAGAACTGGGTTGGAGACAGAACAGCGTGGCCGGACCACAGCACCATGTGCAAGCAATCCAACAGGGTTCCCATGTGACTTTGACAGTGCTGTGACCCAAAGAACGGTTGTTCCAGGTTGTTGTCTCAGACAGGTCGGTGGAGATCAGATACAGAGATTTCAATTGACAACTGCATCACAACCTCATTTCCACACTGTTGGGTTCCTCTCTCTTTCCTATGGAGTTTCCTTTGGAAAAATCATTCAGCATCTCTCCCTGTTTCCTCTTACACACAAAGTAAGAGGCAACCAGCTTCTGCCTGCTCTCTGTTTGGGCCTGAAAAGGGCTATGTGGAGACGTGGTGCTCATTAATTATACATCACCCTTTATTGCATACTTTATGCCCCTCTGGAGACTCTGTCCCTGCCTCCTTCTACTGATGTTGTTGTAACAAACACAGTGGAATTAGTTTTCTTTGATCATTGCCTGTAGTGATCAGATAAAGTTCTTTCCTGAACTACCTCTCCAGGGACACTCTTCTGAGATGGGGACAGCATACAAGAGTTAGCAGCCACCTTGATTCCTAGGATGACGTGGGAGACAAGTCAAAGGAATTCAGTCATCACTGGTGGCAATGAGAGGCCACTTAAACCAGCAGATCTCAGCACAAATTCTGGGGTCTTGGGGTGTCCAGCTAAGAAGGTGGAACAGAAGAGAGACAAATCAGAAAGCATCCCAGCAGTGACCATTCTAAAAGATCTGTCCATGACTGCCTGAGGAAGATTCCAGCAAAATGTAGATGCTGTAGAAGCAACTGAAAATGAGCTGTGGGGACAAATGGATGAGCTTCCACACTTCCATGAAAAAGCTAGAATCCAGGGCTGGACAGGTAACTTGGAAATGAAGACACAAGCCCCCAACCCTAGAGTGGCCAAGGAAGGCGTACTGTGCCTGAGAGGTCTCGTGAATGCAGACCTCAACTCAAGCACAAAGGGTTCTAGGGCAGAACACTACAAAGGTCCCTTCATAGCAAGGGACCAACGGGGCAAGAGCTGAAGGCCAGGACTAGAAGACAGCTAGACAGAGTTAGAGACTCCCCTGCCTCCGAAAGGCTTAGTTTAGATGGTACCACCAATTTACACAACCTCAGGTCCCGTCTCACACTGGAGTCTGCGAGCGCCATCCACCCTTTTCCCCTGCTCCCACCATTCAGCAGAGCCCTGCCTGTGAGGCCTTCTGCAGCGTTGCTGGGTCTTGGTTCTTGTCAGTGGGAAGCCATGTGCAGACCTAACTGCTGTGGCCTTGGGGCCTGCAAGGAGCCAGGATTTTGCCATTATTGGCACCAGATGTCACATTCCTAATACTTCCCTTTGTCTAACCATGCTGGAAAGGAGGACAAAGACTATTTGGGACATAGAAAGAAAGTGCAAGCAGGCATCATGTCTTACAGACAGTCCCTCTACAGAGTGAACTGCCTACCAGGTTGAGATGCCTGCTTCCGGTTGACAGCCTGACGCTCTAGTCAGGCTGATTTCTGACCTAGATACACCACTGTCTTGTGCAGCCGTATAACAAGGACGGAGGTATAGTGGATATTTGTTATCATAGCTGCATTTCTTCTGTAGTTTGGATTCCGTTTTGTTTTAAAATAAGTCCCTGAACGTGGATGGTCATGAAAAAAAATGTGCTATTGGATAATTGCATGTAATCCCCCAAACTTCATCCAAAAACAATTGGTGATTCTCAGAGAACTGTCATATTCTCTTGTGTATCTTTGTAGCAACAAGCACTGGGGGGAGAAAAGCAATTTCACTGGCTTCATTTTCATGCAGGCGAGAATCACTATTGTGATTTTGTAATTAAGTCTTTTCACATCAAGAAAAGAGTGTATCTGTGAAATGTGCACGGACCCAAATGGAAAAGTTAATTCAATAAAACGTCATGATTATCTTGTGTTTATTAATGAGATAAATATTTAATAAAAAAATTATTGTTTTTCATCTCTGTATTAGAAACACAGCAACTTAAAAACGTTCCTTTTTGGACAAGACAGCACATCAAGACTCTTTTGACATGATAGTGTATCGAGCAAGGGCTGAAGCCGCTGATTGGGTACCAAGCCCTCCCAACTTCTTATCAAGTAGCCACGGGAGTCCTTCCCGGCCAGCTCGGGATCAGGCCTGGTGAAAAGAAGATGGTCTATAGGTTGTGTTTCCAAGGGCTGGACTACAAAAGCTCCGGGCACCTTTGTGTCAGAGCCCACGGCTTGGAATTTGAAATTTTAAAATATCCAAGGTGAACTTGGATGCAGGTTCTAGAAGAAACAGAGCAGAAAGACAGACAAGAGCTCGGCAAATCCAACATCTGATGAAAGAGTTACAATACCATGTAAGTTTCTGTATTATATATGTCAGGTTTTGAATTTTGGATTCTGATCTTCTCCTGCCCAGAAACATTCCAGAGGTTTCTCTCTCCACACTGAGTGCCTAACAGCAATAATGTAACTCACAGTCGGGCCCTCAAGTGAGAGTAAGAACAAGTGATACCTGGGAGGCACTGTGTCGTGGGACTAGGACACTTGGGGAGTGTGATGGTTGGGATGAGAATAGCCCTATGGGCTCATATGTTTGAATGCTTGGTCCCCTGTTAGTGGAACTGTTTAGGAAGGATTAGGAAGTGTGACCTTGTTGGAGGAGATGTATCACTGGGAGTGAGTGGGCTTTGAAGATTCAAAAGTCCATGCCAGACCCAGTATCTCTCTCTCTCCCTCCCTCTTTCTCTCTCCCCACCTCTCCCTCCTCTCTCCCTTCCCCCTCTCCCCCCTCTCTCCTTCTCCTTTCTTTCTCCCTCTTCCCTCTCTTTCTCTCTCCCCTTCCTCCCCCCTCCCTCTTGCCTCCCTTTCTCTCCCTGCCTGTTGACTGTGGATCAGAATATGAAGCTCTCAGCTGCTGCTCCGGCACCATGCCTGTCTGCTTCCCAGGATGGAGATCACACTAATCACCTGAAACTGTTAGCAAGTCCCCAGTTAAACATTCTCCTTTATAAGAGTTGCCTTGGACGTGTGGTCTCTCCACAGCCACAGAACAGTGGACTAAGACAGCTAGCCCATGAGGTGTACTTTTGATTTGTGGATTTGTCAGGACATAAACTGTAGCTCAAAGGTAAACTAACATTTCTGAGTGCCATTTCTTTCTTTTATATCAGACTTAAAACATATGTTTTCCTTAGTTATGGTCGTTGTACATATTTAGGCTCCTGTTGAGCTGACTTGTTATGAAGTTTTACACATTAGGAACTATTCAAAGCTGGAGACATGGGTCTGAATAAAACAAGCCCCATTCCATGTGTTGTGGCATTAACCAGAGTCATTAAGGACTGCCATCATTAGTTTCATGCTTGTGTCTCATGGTAAATGTCAGTGCTCCATGAAGACAAAAATGCTCCAGCCTGTGGATCTCTGTGCCCTGGAAGATGGAGACATTGGCACAAACTCTTCTGAACTGGGGATGCACCTACATTTCGGGAGTCGTCCAGTCTGCTTGCTGTAAAGGAGTGGTATTCCCTGATGACTGCCTGTGACTCTCTCCTGAGGCTGTGCTCCTGAGATGAAGGACTCGTCTTCAAATCGAGATGTGAGTTCAGGACTTATTGCATAGCTACTCACTAAATATTTCCCGTAAAATGACTGAATGCATTAACATCTTCACCTTCGGTCACGTATGTAGCAAGCCGTGTTAAATCACAAAAGGAGAAGAAAAGAATCTTGTGGGTTTTAGCTGAATAGGAAAGATTTAATCCCCTCAGAATGGACAGATTTTTGAGTCTCAGCAGGGGAAAGAATCAGGGCACTATCCACTTGTTTTCTTTGCAGATTTCCCTGTGCTCTGTGTTAAGAAGAGGTTGTCCTTGGTCAGCATGTGGCCTTGGGCTCTCTGACGCAAAACAGCAATTCTTCGTAAATGTCCTTTAGCTCCACATCTGCAGGGAGCTGCTGCTCTCCTCTCTGAAGGAAATCTTTCCAAAGAGGCGCTGAAATTATCCACCTGGCAAATATACCAAGCTCCAGGAGCCTTGTCTCCACTCCAGCACACACCAAGCACATGTACCCTCTTGTCTAGGGAACTTCCCGGGCTGTAGCTGCTCTCCCAGCTGTGAGTGTTCTGCACCTCCAGCTTCTCCAGCTGCAAAGCTGTGTTTTCTGCCTGGTCCCTGGTCTCAAATCCATCCACCAAGACAGCACAAACAAGTAGATCATGGGCCCTTCGGAGTGTTCTTTAACTGCTGCTTGCTTAAGAGTAGCTGGCTGCTTCAAAGTGGTGCACTTTCCAAGGGACAGCGTGAGGTACCTGGCAAGTCAGTAGCTGGGGATCTGAGTGTCCCTGAGCACAAAAGCACAGGACACAAAAGCACACACCAAAGCAGCCGGTCACACAGGTGCCTTGGAACTCACACACACTGGAAGAAAGCCCCACAGGAAGAGAAAGGTACTCTTCTGCAGGGTTTTCTGTAATTTTGTAGAAACCTGGCTTTCTACAATCTGTGTTAGTGTCCTCTGTGGTCAGAGTGGTGACAGGTGTCTTGGTTACCTGTCTTCTTGCTGTGACAAAAGCGACTTAGGAAATAGAGAAATGATTTTGGCTCACGGTTCCATGTGATCTATCACTCCAGGGAGGTGGTGGTGGTAGCAACAGGAGGTAGCCAGTCCTGTCATGTTGTATCTGCCTGTAACACCAGTGCTGGGGTCACATTGTATCTGCCTGTAATACCAGTACTGGGGTCACGTTGTATCCACCTGTAACACCAGTGCTGGGGTCACATTGTATCTGCCTGTAACACCAGTGCTGGGGTCATGCTGTATCTGCCTGTAACACCAGTGCTGGGGTCACATTGTATCCACCTGTAACACCAGTGCTGGGGTCACGCTGTATCTGCCTGTAACACCAGTGTTGGGGTCATGCTGTATCTGCCTGTAACACCAGTGCTGGGGTCACATTGTATCTGTCAACACCAGTGCTGGGGTCATGCTGTATCTGCTCATAACACCAGTACTGGGGTCATGCTGTATCTGCCTGTAACACCAGTGCTGGGGTCACGTTGTATCTGACTATAACACCAGTGCTGGGGTCACATCGTATCTGCCTGTAACACCAGTGCTGGGGTCACATTGTATCTGCCTGTAACACCAGTGCTGGGGTCATGCTGTATCTGCCTGTAACACCAGTGCTGGGGTCATGTTGTATCTGCCTGTAACACCAGTGCTGGGGTCATGTTGTATCTGTCAATAACACCAGTGTTGGGGTCATGCTGTGTCTGCTCATAACACCAGTGCTGGAGCAGGGATCGGGGTCAGGGGTGAAGACAAGACAATCTCATAGACTCACTGCACCAGCCAGCCAGCTTAAACAGCAAGGCAAGCTTTAAGTTCAGTAAGAGACCCTGTCTCAAAAACTGAAGTGGAGAAGCATCTAAGGAAGACGTTCTCATATCAGCCCCTGGTTTCCTTCTACATGTGCCTGTACAAATAAGTGCACATACACACATGCACACACACACACACACACACACACACACACACACGCAGACACACACGCAGACACACGTAACACTTAAACAACTAAATGAGGAGCCATAGAGATGGCTCACTGCTTAGGAGCACTTGTTGCTCTTGCAGAAGGCATAGTTTTAGTTCCAAGCACTCAGAGGGTGGCTTACACCAGCCATGATTCCAGTTCCAGGGGATCTGATGTCCTCTTTTGACCACCACAGGCACCAGGCTTGCATATGGTGCACTTACATACATGCAAGCAACACACACACATAAAATAAAATAATCTTTTAAAAAATGAAACAATGGTAAAGAATCGCAACATATTAAAGGTGGCCTACTCTAAGAATATTAAAATACATTGCTTAGTAGCAGAAGGGTCAAAAAGCCATTTTGCTTCTTATATTGGTTAGGTTTTTATTGCTGTGCTAGCATGCCACAACCAAGGTGATTGATAGGAGAAAGAGGTTTTGGGGGTTACGGTTCACAGGGGAGTCTACCATGACAGGGTGAGAACATGACAGCCGGCGTTGCAGCTGGGCGCTCACATCTTAAGCCACAAGCAGAAAGCTAGGAGACCAAATTCAAAACGGCCCAATTTTTAAACCTCAAAACCCACCCCCAGTGACATACTTCCTCCAACGAGGTCACACCTTCTAAGCCTCCCAAACAGGGACCAAGCCTTCCAATGTCCGAGACTAACGGGAGCATGTCTCACTGAAACCGCCACACTTCTGAAGTTCTCTGTGTCACAGACGATTACAGCGCCTCGTTTCTCTCCACCTATTTCCGGTTTCCCATCTTTTCCCAAGAAGTTCTGACTTATTCAACTGATCAAACAAGCCGCACAAGATAATTATCCATGCATGGATGCTTTGGAGTAAAAGACATCTTAGAAGTAGTTCAACTTTCTAATTTCTCAAAAAAACAAAAGGTGCCAAAGAGAGGGGGGAAAGGAGCAGCCGTGCTTGCTACACAGCTAATGAGATGCTAATGTGCACAAATGAATTTTGAAAGAACACAAATATTGCCTGGAAATTAATTATACCTCTCCCATTGTCTTCAAAAAATGGAAGATTGAAACCTGCATCTCGATGTTTACTCTGTTTAATTCTCAATTGTTTCTTTGATGTTTCAGATAGAAAGGTTTTGCATCTGCAAAGAAAAAGGGCGCTGAACAGATTGTGAGCCCTCTGCAAACACTTCATCAGCAATGCTCCCTGTCAGCCTCCCCCTCGCACAAGGGAGCCTTGATGATATCTTTGTGTGTCTTTGACTCCTTTTGATTAATAAATGCAAACAATTTTTCTCAGTAACCTTGCTGCAAACTATGCATGACAATTAGGGACAACCTCCAGTGAAGGAATGCACCAAAGCCTATTCATGTTTCCTCTGCTGCGGAATAAATGGGTGATGTTTAATGCTTCTTGACAATTAGAGAATGAAATCTCTGCAGCTATGCAATTTCAGTAACTGTTTATTATTCCTGTCCCCTGCAATGAAGGATCAATGTTTATGACAATTTTAGCTCCTCTCTGGATAGACAATTTGATTATCTCTTTCCCTGAGTTTTATGTCCCATTATTGAATTCTTGGGTGCAAATATCATTGGCTTTTCACAAAATGGATTTGTGATGTTGCCATCCAAACAATCTGTTGAACAGGCATTCAAAGGAAGCCAAGTGTGACTCTCGTAGAATATTCCACTGTGACTTTCCAGGGTAGACAGCTTGTGAAGAGTTAAGCGTGGTCCTTCTCGAAGCTTGGTAGTCATCTACTGGGTACTGGCTAGCTATGCCCTAGAAGGATATGTCCTTGGTAGTACCACCAGGGCAACAAAACATGGCCAGTACCCTCAAAGAAAAAGCCCAGGTGACCAGAGGAGAGCCGCACTGGGGAATCTACACATCTTCAGGAGGCACCATCCAAATGGAATCCAGGTTAGAAAGCAGCTTAGGCTATGTAGCACATTCAGAGCCCAGCCTTTTTTGTACACAACCTGCTGAGGAAGAAAGAGGTCTGCCCGTTAGAGGTGTGTGGCTTTGGGTGTCTAGCCTGAACCTGGCTTCTACCAGTTACTCATCAATTACCCTTTTGATGTGACCCTGGGTGATGCTGATTATCATCCAATCACTCAACACTCAATGCTCACTGTGTCACTGCCGTGAACACATCACTCTTGGGAGCAGTGGGAGAGAGCTGGTGGCCTTGAGAAAAGGAGGGATGGTTGCCACTTGATAGATGGATCAGCCAAGGCCCATGTGGGGTAATAAAGGTCGGCAGGTGGTGATCATGTGCTATTCAGAGGTGTCCTGTCACCAAAGGAGGCCGTATTTCTGGGGCCAGCTAGGCCAGGGAGTGTGACAGGGAGGAAGATGGCCAGGCCAAAGGGATGGGAAGAAGAGAAGCAAAGGGTCCAGCAGGGTAGATTAACCTCAGTGGCTAGGAAGAGGGAGGAGCACGTGGACCAGAGGCCAGGTCTGGAAGAGGCTTCCTGAGGTGGGGTGCCATGCAGTGGAGTTTGGTGCAGCTCTGTGACCAAATCCTGAGGGCGGTGTTTCTCAGGACCTGCAGAGGCTGAGGCATCTGGCAAATTCTCACAGGTGCCAAGTCGTTATCCCATCTTGAACCCAAGAATTGACAGCTATGAGGCTTTGATGAAATAGTTCATGTGTCCCTTACTAATGGGGACAGGTTCTGATAGTATAGTGTCAGATGCTGTGAACACTAACAGGTCATACTGACACAGGCCTACATGGCATAGTCCGTCACACACCTAACAGCCTGGCATAACCTGTTGTTCCTAGGCAGCAAACCTGCATAGAGTGCTATGTACTGAGTATGGTATTCACCTTAACCCAGACACACCTGTGTCTTCAAACATCCAAACACCTTCACTGGTTACTTTTCTCATCTCTGTAATAATTCCTGAAAGAAGAACTGTAGGGAAGGAATGGTTTATTCTGGATTCGAGAAACACAATTCATCATGTTATCATAGTTAGTTCTTGCGATTGAACATAAACACATACCTGGGAAGAGGGAATCTCAGTTGAGGAATTCCCTCCACCAGACTGACCTGTGGACATGTCTGTAGGAGCATTTTTTTTTATTGCTGATTGATATAGCAAGGCCCAGGCCACTGTGGATAGTGCCATCCCCAGGCAGGCGGGCATCTACATAGTCATTGCTGTGCATCGCCTCAAATAACATTTAGAAATGGATGGGTATGTTGTAAATGTGTAGTTATCTGAGCTAATAGGTTTCAAGTCCTATGGATGAGTTATCTGCTCATCATCATCTCAAGGTCCTTTCTATTCAAAAGGGAGTAAGTCTTAAGAAAAATACGGTGGAAAAGTGACGGACCTCAACTTTATTCCTTTTTATTGCATAAATTCAGATAAAACAATTCCAAAATTGTATGTAAAATAAGACCGATGTACTATGGAAAGGCCACTGTCGTTAGAAAGCTGGTGACCAGCATGGCAGGAGCTCAGGGAGAAGATGGTTCCAGAAGACACATTCTTCATCCTCCTTTCACGGAGCTGATACTCTGTTTCCTTCCGTTGGCACATCCTGCCTCCGACTAAGGCACCAGAATCCCAGGCAGCTGCGGGAAGTGAGAGTCCAGAGGGTCCCAGTCCACAGGGAACCAGGGGAGGCCAGCGATGCATCTGTATGCAGGGGAGGGTATTGGGAGAAGGTTTGCAACTGCATGCCAACTACCACTCAATTTGTGATCTTTAAAAGCCTCATCTTTAAAGGCTTTTAGACTTTCTGAGCCTCAGTTTCTTTATCTGTAAAATTTATGAAAATATCTCCCATGGTTCAGGATTTAGAGTTGAAAATGCTTGTTGAGTGCCTCTGGCTTTGCCTACATACAGTTATATGTGTAAGTTATATGTGTTTTATACAGAAAAAAAAAGAAAGCTGTAATATTACTTTTGATTGTGGCCTGGTGCATTTAAAAATCTGGTCCATGGTTATGGAGGTCATCTGTCTGTTCTTGGAAAATAAACTTAAAAGCAAAATTGGGCCTGGGAAGATGTTCAGACCTGAGTTCGCATCCTCAGAACCTGTGTAAAAGTCAGGTAAGAGTATGCACTATCATTCTAGTGACGGCTAGATTAGAGGTGGGGTCAGCTGGGTTCCTGCAGGTTTGTGGGCTCGCTAAGCTAGCCTATAGGTCAATAAGAGGCCTGTCTCAAACAAAAAGGTGGAAGGTCCAAGAACTGATGATACACACACACACACCAAAAGAAGAAGAAAACATAAAAAAATCAAACTTGGTTGAGAAATTTGGTGAAGATTGGGTTGTTATTGAGTCAACACAATCTTAAACATTGCTTTGATACTGAACTGGAAAGTTTGGGATCAACACTCACTTCCAAAGCAGAGGTCACACCAGCTCAGGGCCAGCTTCACTGAACTTTCGTGGTTTGGTTCTTAGAGCAGGCAGTGACAAAGAGCGGTTGAACCATTCTTCCTTGAGAGAAGGAGAAGCTGACAGGAAGAAGCAGGGGATGAGCTGCAATCCAGGGACAGAATGCTGGAAGGCAGAGGGCACAAACTGTAGTGTCCAAACCATTGTGAGCCAGGTGCTCACATGGCCTTCTCACGCCATCCTCAGGAGAGCCCCAAGGAAGGAGGAAGGACCTGCCTTCAGTCCATACCACAAAGAAAACTAAGGCCCAGAGAGGTCAGTGTTACAGTTTGTGACCCACATGACTGGACTGTGAGCCAGCATCATTGTCCACCTGGGCACCAAGCCTTCAGGTATGCCCTGAAGACACAGCAGAACGTGACATGTTAATGAAGGCATCCACAGAGACCAACTTTATTTCATATTTATGTGAGTTAATGTAGACAGAAATAATATTAAATGCATAGCAATAGGTTAAACTACCTTTAGAGAAAAGCGGTAATTAAGAAGCAAAGGTGGAAAAGGCTTGATTATTTAAAGAAAAACTCAGGAGCATGAAAGGAGCTGGCTTCTGAGCAGTGAACTAGAAGAGCAAGGAGAAGCACTTCCCAGAAAGGACCAGAATGTGTCACAGTTCTGAGGGCTTGGGTTTGGGGACACGCTGGTGACAGAGGAGTCCGTGCTCATTACTGATGGAGGCCGCCACCGACTCTCGGCGGGAGCTTGTTATCAGAGTATTTTACAGTCCACCTGGCTGCGGAGAACAACTGGACTGTGGAATGATAGACCAAATAAAAAAGCAGTAAAGAGCCCGAGCGATAGTAATGGGGGATTCTAAGTACCTGAGCTCTGAGCTGAGTGCGGCGAGTACGTGAAATAAAGCCTGAAGCGCGAGCACAGGAGGCTTGGGATGGGAGGATGGGTGAGGAGGAAGGAGCGCATGCGCAGGGTACTAACTCTCGTAGCCTGTACATTATGCCACGGCTGTAATGAGGATGAGCATGGATATTCACCGCTTGTCCCAGGGGCACGGTTCACCTGGCTCCTCTCAACTTCTGTGTCCAGGGGCTACCTCAGCTCCAGTTCACTGTCGCCTTGGAAGGTTCCCACACCACCCAGGGTTTCTGGAATGGGACCTGAAACGCCATGGCAAGTGTCAGCATCGAGTCCTAGGTTGTATTGGATTAGTTTTGTGGTAGCCGGGATTGAACTCAGGGCTTCACTCTTGCCAGGCAAGCACACCATCATCACAGGCCTCCGCTCTCAAAGTAACCATTACAGTGTCCAACACGCCCCCCCCGAAAGCCAATGGATTTAAATTTTTTTTTATTTATTTTTTACTGTGTGTGTGTGTTGGAAGGTGCACGCAGGCACACAAATGCATGCGTGGAAGAAAGAGGAGGATGACAGATGTCCTGCTTTGTCCTTCTCTGTCTATTCCCTTGAGACAGGGGCTCCATTAGCAACTGGAAAGCACAGTGAGCCACAATGCTGAGGTTGCAGTGCATTAGCAGTCATGCCTCGCTGGGATTTGAACTCTGGTCTTTATACTTGCATGACAAGCACTTTCATCTGCTTAGCCATCATTTGAGCCCCTTTATTTAAATTTTGAATTGCATTTCTAGCCTATAATTTTAATGCATATTTTGGAATAAGACTCCATGCTAGAGCCTCCTGTACCAATAAATTATTACTCATATTTTATAAACCACTTTCTTATGACCACTTATGAAACGATACTGCATGGTATTAAAATGGGATGCTGTAACTGATCACTTGAAGACAGCTGCCCAGCCAGGATTGAGTCAGGTCAGTAACAGGACAAGTGTCCTTGAAGTGCTGAGTCACCATGGCTGCAGGATAACTCACAAAAGCACTCATTTTGAGGGTGACATATGAGCACAGCAAGCCCCAGCACAAAGTCACACATCCGTGCCATGGCTTACAATGCACTGCCCTGATGCAGACAGCACAGGAACCGAGGAAAGGGGACAGCCACTCTTCCCTTTTCCACTTCCCAGTTGATGTGAACTAGGCTACCCCAGGCTCCGGGATAAAGTAGATGCAGACCCTCAGCACTGAGATTAGAAAATGGGTCCAAAACCATTTCGTGGCCAGGAGCTTCCACAGGCGGAACGGTGCAATATAATGCCCATTGCAGTTTTGACAGAGCAGCTAAGATAAGTCACTAAGCCCGAGCTTACATGTGAAAGGCAGTATTGATGCACACCATGCAGGAACCACCCGAGAGCAAGGTGCCTCTGTCAAGGGCATGGCCGGTGAACGTCAAGGCTGTGGTTTGTCTCCTTCATTCCTGGAGCATTTTAGTTGAACATACCGAACCCTAAAAGGAATAAAAGAGAGATAGACAACGACTGCCTAGTTTCCTCCTTCTCAATGCAAAAAAATAAAACCCTGGCAAAATATTATTTTAGCTATTTGTCCTGAGATTACGCTTTCCATTTTCAGGATGTTAATAATAGGCTCTAGAGGGTTTTTTTTTTCTGGGCCCAGTACAATGTTATAAAATTAAACATCCCTGTGAATGAGGGGAATTGAAGTAATTATCTTGCAGAGTAGAGGAAAACCTCTTCTGTCCCAGAGTACCCCAGACAAAGAGCTCGGCGTAACTCCTAATAACCGTTACTCCGCAATCGGAGCTTGGCTAAAAAACAGGGCGCTCACCAGCACTTTGAAGCCCCATCTCTCCAAATTATGGCCCAAGAAACACAATGCCTTTCCCAATGGCTTTTCTGGCTCTTGCACGGCAGAGAAAAGCGCAAGGAACTGGCCCACCAGAACACATCGCTGGCATGTCACTCCACTGTGTCCCCTGTTGACGCTGAGGGAACACTTCTCCTGCCATTTGGAGGCACCTGGAATGAAAACAGAGACCGTGCGGCAATTTAGAGACAGGGAGTCTCTTGTTTTCCTTCAGAAAAAGACATAAAGCATAGTGCTCGGAACCGTTCAGTCTCCAAGGACTGCAGAAATGGCTCAGTCAATACCGTGTGTGCTGTGCAAGTACAAGGACCCCAGAGCTGGGATCTCCAGAATCAAAGTAAAGGGCTGGGCATGACAGTGTGTACCTGTTACCCAGCACCAAAGAGGCAGAACAGGAGGATGCTTGGCTCTTGCTGTACAGCCAGTCTAGCTGAGTCATTGGCTCTGAGTTCAGGGAGGGACTTTGTCTCAAAAAATAAGATGGGGAGTGATTGAGGAAGACATCTGACATTGGCTTCTGGCCTCCATTCACACACCCATCTGCACACACACATACACACACACACGAGCACATGCACATATGCACAGAGAGATACCAGAAATACCAAGACTCTATATCTAACCAAACAAAAGCCTGCAAGTCAGGTGAAATGGACAGTCACAATGCCTGTCACACAATGGCGTGCCCTAGTTCCTCAACCAGAGTCCACTGACCCATTCAGAAATGCCACAATGTTGCTGTTCAGTAGAAGTAAAGTATGGGCAGTTTTCCCAGATCTTTCTTTTTCTCCCAATTCCCCTTATAATTTGAGGGTAATTGTTGTGCCCAGCTCATAGGTCTGGGAGATTTGGAAAGATTTAGAGGGGTTCGTGGAAGACACTTGCCACATTTTGATGCACGATAGGCAGTGAGTAAATGTTAGCCCAGAGATGTTAAGCATGGTGATTACATCAGCAGGGGTCCAGTCAGGAAGGAGAAGCTACAGCCTCTATTTTAACAGGAAGAATCTAACATAAGACACTGGCTGAGCAAGCACTAGGAAAGGGGCAAGGTGAGAGGATAGGGAAGTGACAGAGGCGTGACTATAGCAGCCACAACCCACCCGAGGAGGAAAAACATGAACTGTGGGATGATTATGACACGCGCTGCTGACCCTTGGAATAGATGCCCAGCAGAACTCAGGTTCTGAGTCTGAGGAGCTGTGGTTGCGACCTCTTGGTTTGAGGTTTATTTTATCAGTTTTCAAATTTTATGTGTATATGTGTGTCTACACGTCTGTAGGGTCCATGTGCTTGTGGGTACCCCAGGAGGTCAGAAAAGGGTGTCTGGTCCCCTGGAGCTAGAGCTACAGGGGATGTGAGCTGCCAGATAAGGGTGCTGGGCATCAGACTCCAAGAATAGCAGGTGCTCCTAACCACGGAGCCATTCATCCAGCAGCAATGGTGCCGTCTTAAACTGCTTAAAGTGTGGAAAAGGAAATGAAAGAGAAAAGTCTATAAGCTGCCAGGGTAAGAACTAAACGAGACAGGTACCACCGGGTAAACCCTGGCAGGAAAAGCCAGCACAAAAGAGCTAACCTTCATCTCTCCCCCCCCCGTCCCGCTCCCCACCTCCCCTCCCACACTCCCCCTCCCAACTTGGGACTGGCTAGCAAAGGAGACTTAGAGTTGACAGAAGCTGGGGTTGGGACTTCAAGAGAGGACTTTATACACAGTGTGGCCAGGGCTGATGACAACGACCTGGGTCATGTCAGAAAATAGAGAAAGGGTCTGTGCCCTGGTGTAGCAGAGCTACCGGGATGGACAGATACCGAAAGATACACGATGATAAACATGTGCTCACGGATGTCAATAAGGTATGAGAAGGGCATGAATCCTTTGACGAACTTGGGTAGGATGACCTGTGGCGGCCTCTCTGAAAAGTTAGTTCCAGGCTGAGAGATGAGGTACAAAGTGGAAGTCCCACTTACAGAGTATGAGGTTGGAGTCGGGTGGAGACAGGGATTGTCTAAGCAGAGGGAACCACACAAACAAGAGGCTAGAGGCAGGAAGAATCAGGTATCCTGGCGGAAGTGGGTCTCTCCTGGGTTCCAGCAGAACTGAGTGTGAGTTCCTGTCCGGTTCACCCTGAGCCCTACCTCCCCCAGGGTGGTCATGGGGCTCCTTGCAGCTTTCGCCATCTGGTTCACCAACAGAGGACATGCCCGTCCCTTCTTGTCCTGTCGGTAATATGCATGCCAAGTAATAGACAGAAGTCCCTCGGCAAAGAACAGCATGCCGAAGAACGGCAGTGTGTTGTCTAGACTGCAGGTTTTCCTGGTGATTCCACATGACTCGGACACTGGTTGGGTACAGCAGTTTAGTCTTCCAGATTGGAAGATTTCTGGCTAGAGTTTGGCTCGACCCTGACAATCCAAAGATATCCCCTATCATGTATTGAACAACCTGTCTGCTGACTTAAGGGACTTTACATTGATGTTTCTCAGGCTCTTCCATCACTAAGCTTCTTGTGTAAAACAAGTGTTTGAGGCAGCTCTGCTCCCAGAGACCTGTGTTTATTTGCTTTTGTTCTGTTTCCATAAAGTAAGACAGCTCAAAGACCAAGACAGTAGTAGCTTTACAGGCATGCTGGTTCTTGGGGTCAGGATTCCTGCATTCATTTCTTCATTGACTATCTGTGTTTCCATTACATGTCAGGGAGATTCTGAATGATGCTTCTTCCTTAATAAATTCTATGTGCATGTTTTAGAGTCTTTCCTTAGCTTCATACTTATAAAACTAGCAATTTCACTACTTGTGAAGACACGACAGGAGGTTGACGGATGGATGGTGCTTAACACGGCAGCGATAGCTAATTCCCAAGTCATCAGAGCTGGCCTCTCTGCTCATTGACTGCCTCAACCAGGTTTTGATTCTTAGCATCGTGAGAGGGCTGGGTGCTCCGGGGATGGAATGGTCCCTGTGAATCATAGCTTTAAGGAGGAACTAGTTTTGAGCTGGGGGAAAGGCCGAGGGTTAATGTAGGCTAACATGGCAAAGCCAATCGCTAGTACTGTCAAGGACTGCCATGAGAAAGCACAGGCACGAAACCATATCCTCAGAGAAAGCCAGGGCCAAGAATGACCTGAGTTCTCATGTGGCCATTATCCTGGGGTGGGATTCAAGAGAAGATTCTCACCCAGGTGTGCCTGTACATCTGTGACCCCAGGTGACTAAGGCAAAGGAATGACAACTCAAGGTCAGTATGGACTACATTGTTCGAACTTGTCTCAGAAAAAAGATCAGAGGGAAAAGGAAGAGGGGGGAAGAGAAGAAGAGGAAGGGAGAAGAAAGAGGAGTGGAGAAAGAACATTAGACCAAATACCCCAGCACATGGCCACCATCCTTGAGACGGTAAGTCAATGAATAGCCTGTTTGGCTCCTCCAAACACATTTTACCATGATTGGTCCTTGCCTGTGCATCTCCTGACACTGCATGCATCCCAGTAACATCTTTCCCAGCGTCCACTGGCTTCTGGATTGCCCACTCCCTGTTACCCGTGGAACCTGGGCAGAAACCCAGGAGCAGCTTCAGCTCCCGACCTGGGCTCGGTGTGGACCACGCAGCCCTGCTCTGATTCCTCTTTGTTTTCCCTGAATCTGTGTTTGGGGCATCTGCAGATTAGCTAATGGATGGTGCTCCATCTTGCCAAATGTTAATGGTATAAAATGTGATCATTTTGCTGACAAATGTAAACAGGTTTCACTCTGAATCTCGGTAGAAATAATCCCTCAATTTTGCACTCTGGGAACAATAGATTTTGTTGATGTTGATTACTCCATTTTCAGCTTCTTCCAGTGATACAGTGAGGCTTTCGATTGCAGCTTTCAGGTGATAGGTGTGTGATGTTTTCTCATTAACACCCTAATGATACATCCGATGAGTCCCCTGTCTGCGGTGCACCATCTCGAACTGAAAATGAATTTGTTGCGGCAGAGTTGCTGCAAATGCGTTTGCTGTCTCGCCTGCTTGGAGAAGATTCTTCCCTTTTCCTTGAGTCCTAAAAGGCATAGGGTGTGAGGTCCAGTGCCACACCTCATGTCTTACTTTACAGCTCACTGGGGAGGTGATGTCTGGTATATACCTTGGCTTAATACTGATAGTCTGGGAATGTCCCCAGAGGGTGTCATTTTGCATACACCTCAGTTTCTGCAAAACATGCAAACTGTACCTGTATGTGGCTCTCATTATGACATGGCTCCCCAAGTTTTAGCAAATAACCATTTTAAGTTTCCCAGAATTTTGCATAAAATCCCATTCTGAAGGAGCAGTGAGCAGGGCGCTCCTTGGCTGCCTCTAAATTAATAATGAACAATTTACTAACTTATTTGCATTTCTGCTACTGTCCCAGGCCCTGGGCAAACAAGAATGAACAAAAAACAGTCTACAGGGAACCAGCGGTGAAAGAGAGTGGCTGCACCAATTCCAGAAACTAATGGGGGGAGGGGCAAAATCTCAGTGTGGACCAAAAGGGACAATCCCTAGTGTGCCATGCATCTGTCATCCAAAGATTCGGGAGTTTGCCCATTGCAAGCTTGAGAGAGGCCTCAGCTGTCAAATTTCTGGTACCCAAGGCTGAAAAATCCAAGAGAATTTCCATCATGGAAATAGCCTGCTGGGGGATGAGCTCTGTGGTCCCCACAAACAAAGAGAGGAGGACACAGAGAATGATGGGAATATCACCCCTATCCTGCCCTCTAAAAACTCCAATACAGAGTTGGGTCTGGATGAGATGGAGAATGGAGGAGAGGAATAAAGAAGGGCTTTCCAAGCTCCTCCTAGAGCCTTGGCTGCTTGGGCCAGGCTCACAGCAGACATCTAAGAAGTGTTTGCCACATAGCCAGAGGTGGCCACCCCTGGAAGCGCAAAAACCTGAGCTGCTGCTGGCACCCTCTCACTTCCCACTGGTGCCCAAGAAAACAACACTATTCTCATGGCCAGCAACTCCAGCACCTATGAGACCAGGAGAGCATAGCCAGTGGGAGGAGGAAATGAGGTCGACTAAATAATTTCCCTTGTGACTTCTAAGAGGCTTGGGTAAGCAAAAAACAGAAAGGAAGAAGCAATGTTGAAGAGGTGGTTCAGTAAGTCAAATGCTTGTCTTGTAAGCATGAGGACCAGAGTTCAATTCCCACAACCCCCACAGACACAAATGGATGGATGGATGGATGGATGGATGGATGGATGATGGATGGATGAATGATGGATGGGTGGATGGATGGATGGATGATGGATGGATGATGGATGGATGGATGATGGATGGATGAATGATGGATGGATGGATGGATGGATGATGGATGGCTGGATGATGGATGGATGAATGATGGATGGGTGGATGGATGATGGATGGCTGGATGATGGATGGATGGATGGATGGATGGATGGATGGATGGATGGATGGATAATGGATGGATGATGGATGGCTGGATGATGGATGGGTGGATGGATGGATGGATGGGTGGGTGGGTGGAGAGTGGGGGGACCGAGGGAAGGAGAGAGGGAGGGAGGGAGGAAAGGGAAGTGGGAGAGAGGGAGAAAGGGAGGGAGGGAGGGAAGCTGGGCATGGTACCACACATTTAAAATTCAGCACTAAGATGGAGAGAGGCAGATCCCTGGGCCTCTCCAGCCAGCCCAGCCCACTTGGTGAGCTCTAGGTCAGTGAGAGACTCTGTATCAAAAAATAAAATGGACATCTCCATAGGGACACCAAGACAAGATTGACCTCTCCACATGCTCACATGCACACAGACAAACGAACGCACACACATGCTCACATATATACTTGTAAACAGAGACTGTACTTTGTTTCCCATCCACCTAGACCTGAATAATCACACAAAATTTATATTAATTACAACACTGCTTGGCCAACAGCTCAAGCATATACTTAGCTTTTTCTTACATCTTAATTAACCCAATTAACCCATTTCTATTATTTTATATTTTACCATGAGGTTTGTGGTTTGTTACCTCTTGCTTCTTGGGCGGCTACATGGTGTCTCCCTGACTCCGCCTTCTTTCTCCCTGCATTCAGTTTAGTTTTCCTGTCTAGTTATATTCTTCCCTGCCATAGGCCAAAGCAGTTTCTTTATTAACCAATGGTGATAAAACATATTCACAGCATACAGAGGGGAATCCCACATCATATACTCACATATACACAAAAGAAAACATGGGGAAACTGGTTAACCATAACAGAATTATAATAAAAATATTTTCTGGAAACAATAGGGCATTGTTGTGGGGTATCCATCAGTGAGAATTACTCGAACTTGGGTTTAAGCCAATAGAAAGTATTTGTCTGCCAGTGACCGACCACACTGGGAGTCTGGGACTTCAGTGCAGTCCCAAGCCTTTGTCAGGGTGAGCTTTTAAGCACAAAAAAAAATTGTGAGCTGACATATTTCAGTTAACAAGAACAATTAGCCAGAAGTGGATCTACAGAAGCCCAAAAGCAAGGTTAGTAGCTTTAGGGACTTTCCCAGAACTGTGGGCTTTGATGGATTAGGTCTTTGTTCTTGTTTTAGCGGGTGTTGCTGCCTTGGTGCTGGCGCCCAAGGCCTGAACGGTGTTTCCATCATGGAGTCTGTTGTGCTAAGGTCTACAGAGGTCTGGGGGCCCTGTTGCATTGTAAACAGAAAGCTTTGCACAGATAGCTCATTTAAGCATCGCAGTAACTATGAGATGTAGAAGCTTTTCACAGTCGCATTGCATAGATGCAGCACGGAGAAGTTCAGCAACTTGTCAGTGGCTGCAGAGCTAGAAAATAGGAGGGGTTGGATTCAAACCCAGGCTGTTGAGCACATACACCTACATGATGTGTCAGGACGACAGTGGCTGGGGCGTGTCTTGAAATGGGCACAGCTTCTCTCTGAGTCTGGGAACCCCAGTGTTATTAAATCAGATTACAGCATGCCTGGGGCTTGCGTTAGAAAGGCTGATGTGTGAGTCTAAAAACACCAGTAGAAACAGATATCACAGACCCTTTTCTCTGGGCACAGACAGGGTGAAGCAAGAGTGAAACCACTTGGTGAGCCATACAGGACACGGTGCACTTTCTCACCAAGAAACTTCAGGAAAGAACAAAGATATGAAGAAGGTCTGGATAGAGTGGGGATGAGAAGGGGGGATGCAGGAGCAAGAAGCTAGCAAATCCCAGAGACCAGAGCTTAGTGAGATGACCCAGGGATTGGCAGGGAGCACACAAGCTCCACAAAGCTCCATCATCCTGTTTTCATCTGTCAGCCTGTCTCCATGCGCACCCGACTCCGCCAGCCACAGTGTGGGGCTGGGGACATTGTAGCGAACAAGATGGAAGAGGGGAATGCAGCTCCTGGCACAGTCATCCAGGCCCCAACCATCAATAAATCGCACACGGTGCCGAGACCTTCCTATGTGTCAGCTGATGATGTAGAGATGAGAAAGAGCCCCCATGTCCAGACCAGGGAACAGACTCGAGGAGGTGAGTTCCCTTTCCATGTTCACAGAGATAACACAGTCCAGCAGGAGGTGGGCCTGGTGTCCAAAGGGTCACACTGTGAGCTGCTACACTGGGGCCCCCTGCCTGGACAGCAATAAACCCTACATTCACATCCACCACCCCACACAGACTACTAAAGCCCACAGGCGACAAAAGCTGGGACTTGGACCTAAGGAAGTGTCCCAGGGAGCCCCGGTTATGCTGGAATGACGTGAGCTTGGCTCATGAGGAAGAATCGCCAGGGTCAAAAGAGTCACAAGTCTTTCCCCTTTTTTGCCATTTTCTTTTTCTCTCTCTCCTTTTTTCTCTTATTGAAAATAGATTCTTTTCTCATTCAACATATCCTGGTTATTGTTTCTGCTCCTTCTACTTCTCCCAGTTCCCCCTGACCTCCCCTCTTCTTTGAGTCCACTCCCCTTCTGTCTCTCATTAGAAAAGAACAGGCTTCTAAGAGATAACAAAACATGAGCAAGTAAAATATACTTCTACAAAGTAAAAACTATCATATCAAAGTTGGACACAGCAACCCAACAGGAGGAAGAGTCCCAAGAGCAGGCATAAGAATCTGAGACCCACTTATTCTCACACACAGGAATCCCCTAAAAAGACTAAGCTAAAAGCTATGGCATACATATAGAGGACCTGGCGCAGACCCATGTAGGCCCTGTGCTTGCTGCTTCAGATTTAGTGAGCTTGTATGCACCTTGCTTAGTTGATGCAGACGCCTTGTTCTCCTGGTGTCCGCCATCCCCTCTGGCTCTTTCGCTTTTTCCACCTCCTCTTCCACGGAGTTCCCTGAAGTCATGTGCCTTTCATGTGATAACATCATTGGAAAAGAAGCACACAAAAAATATTCTAAATGTCTGATGGGTCCTTTAGAAGGATTGCGTAAAGGGTTAGCATCAGTGTCAGCACCAACAAAGAAACCTGGAAGTGAACTGGAGAAAGACAGATGTGAGGTAGAGGAACATCATGGCCATCCAAGGAGCGGGGAGGAACTGAGGCTGTGTTCATGCTCAGGTTAACACATACATGCATACAAGCATGCACACACATACACACATGAGCACACATATGCACTCACTCATGTACACATGTACCGTGTGTGTGCACACACATATGCCCACATAAGCACACACATACACATGTACACACACATTCATGAATATACACACATAAGCACACATGCACATATAGACGCACCACACACACACACACACACACATATTCTGGTGCTTTTGGCCCAAGCAAACAGTGCTGGAACAATGTTTAGTCCCAAGGCAGAAGCGTAAATGCAAGAAAATGTACTGAGAAATGAGAAGAAGTTTCTTTGCCAGGACAAATGCAGATCTGTGGTGAGTAAGATCTCAGTGAAGGTAAAAGGGGAAATCTGAGGGATGGGAGAGGTAAGAGGAAAATGGAGGGAGAAGAGAAGAACAGGGAGAGGAGAGATGAGAGAAACACTATGTTATTTCATGAAAAAACATGTTTCATATTTCACCTTTGAATTACCCTGAACAATGGCATCATGAACATTGGCTCACAAATATCTGTTCAAGCGCTTGCGTTGAACATCCCTGGTCATGTATTTAAAGGTGGACTTGGTTGATTATATAGTAATTTGTGTTTCATTTTTGTGAGGCTCTCCATATTGTCTTCCACTGTAGCTGCACCATTTGGCATCCACCGGCAATGTTCGAAGGTTTTAGCTTCCCCTCAGCCCTGACAACACTTGGCCTGCCCTGAATTCTTTAATAATATTCATCTAAATAGAGGTAAAGTCATTACTAAAGGAGAGATGGAATTTATGTTCTTCCAAAATTTCTGTTTGTGTAGTAGCTAACCCATAGTCCTGTGTGAGACTCTGAATACCTACGTTCACAGGGACATCTAGAAGCAGGAACCAGATTGAGGCAGAATTCAACCATGAACAAAGCACTTCCAAGCATGTGATCTGTGTGCCTGGAGAACACAACTAGGTGTGAGGTTACAGGGAGAGGTGGGACTACATCACAGAAGAGGAAACTGAGGAAGTTGGAGCACATGCTGATGTGTGGGCGTGACTCCAGCCAGCTTCACCCACCGGGCTTTTTACCCAATGTCAAATCCCTCCCCTTATACCGTGCTATAGTTAAATCCCAACATCTAAAGAAATTCTAGAAATATGGCTTGCACATATGGTACTATATCAATATTTACATATGGTTTATGTTTACACAAGAGCACACACGCACACACACACACAGCCTATTCTGAGCCCATGGTAGACTTGTAGCAAAATAGCCAATTCCTTTTATCCTGCATTGGTTGAGCTTGGCCAGTCTCTTTAGAGAACCAGACATAAGTCGGTTCTGAAATAATAGAAAGTAAGTGGTGGTGAGTGACAGGGGCTGTATGAAAGCATGTTTATGCTTGATCATGTCAATCAAAGTATGTGCAGACACCAAAATACGGTACCATCCTGGAACTCAAAGCAGGGAGAGGATCAAGGACATTGCTCAGTGCATATCAACCTAATGGACAGAGCTAAAGCTGTACCCAGGCCAGAACCGTCACATCCCATCCCATCCCATTCCTTCCTTCTCTCCCTCCTCCTGAAAGAAAGCTCATGGACAAAGGCAATGGTCAGGTCAGGAAGCCAGCAATGAGACTCAGCGAGAGGGAAGCGACTACTCTTTACCTTGCAGACTCTCAATGGCTGCACATTCCATAGGGCTCCTGGTTCTAGGCAAATCCTTGGCTCTTAGGTCCTGCCCACATTTCTCCCAAAAGGTCCCTGATGGCTCCAGCAGTCTTGGCTAACAGCTGAGGGTTAATTTTGCTGCAAGTCAACAGCCTCGGTGTCACCGGCTCCTACAGATTCATGGAGAATTGTCTTCAATCCCTCTGCCTGATTTATGAAGGTACTACTTAGCTTCCAGGAGTATAATAAATATTAATTAATTTGCAGTAATCTTACTTAACACTTTTATAGTAGCTTCATAAAGCATAATTAAGATAACAGACCAAAGACTATATGAATACCAGGTATTATTATCTTACTACATTAATTTTTAAAATGCATTGTCTAAGCAATACCTTAATCAGCCAATAAGTAGAGTTAGCTCACAGAACTCTCAAAGGATGCTTCCCAAAGGACAAGGGAGTCAGCATATTTTTATATTGGGAAACAAAGGTGGAGGTAAATGACACCCAATAACCAGATGGAGAGGTCACACACCTCAGGTGAGTGGGTAGCAGAAACTAGAAGTTGGATACATCTCCCACTTCCTGGAACATCAGGTCCTGGAGCCCGGGTAGACATTGTCTTTTCCCACAGTGGCCTCCCAACCACAGACACTGGGAGCCTCCAAAGGAGTAGGAACTCGGTGAACACAGTGAGTGTTTATGTCAGGGTGCCAAGATGGGCTGAGATCTGATAGCTGTCCTCAGCGGTGTGACAGGTTCTTTTTACAGAATGTGATTGCTTGTGGGGAGGGAAGCACGAGGAATTTGGACTCAGCCTAGAAGAGCTTACCTACTATCACAATGCCAAGCTGTCACAAGGTCGCATGATCCAGGTGATTGGTCCTGACTCACACAAGGAAAAGTAAGACACAGTGCCTCCTGGGAGGTGGCATCTCTGGCAGAGGAGAAAGCAGCATCTGGAGGTTCCATGCAGAGCAGCTCTCGAGGGAAGGTGGGATGAGAAGGAAGGGAAGATGAGAGTTGGAGGATGTGCAACAACATGCGTGGATTTGCTTTGGGGGAGTGGCCACAGTGTGGCCACAGTCAGAAGGAGTAGTGTGTCGGGAAGCCTGGCCAGAGATCAAGTGGTGTGCCCAATTCTGTACGTTCTTCTCCCTCTTGCTCTGGAGAACAGCAGCAATAAAGACCAGAATGGGAAAGAGGAGTGGGAGAGAAAGTCTTCACAATACATACGGCTTCATCCTCCCTAGAGTGTGGAAGCTTCCAGAAGGAAGGCAGAGTGGCCCTTAAAGCAGCTATTTCCTCTCACGGGCTATAATAGCAGGGGTACACACGTGTGTGTGTGTGTGTGTGTGTGTGTGTGTGTGTGTGTGTGTGAGAGAGAGAGAGAGAGAGAGAGAGAGAGAGAGAGAGAGAGAGAGAGAGAGAGTTATAGCCAGAATGTTAGCTCATAGAGTTACTGGCTTTGGCTCTCTTCCTAAGACATCAGGTCTCTCCCTCCTGGCTCCAGGCCCTACCATCTACGAAGAAATGTTCTTCCTTTTATCTGCTACCCCCAACAAAGCATGGCATAGAGATATAGCCAGGTTTCTCACCCCCTTGGGAATAGTTCTAAAAGTAAGATGCTCTGGTTCTCTCTCTCTCTCTCTTTCTGCTTTTTTGGTCCCCTACCCACACACCCCACATTGGCCACGATGACTCTTTCTTACATTTTAAACTGTCTCTTAATGAAACGCCTCTCTAGGTTTTCAACGGAAGCCTCCCCTCCCTTCCAGTCCCCATGCTGCTGCCTCCCAATGCCCTCCCACTTCAGGGCCCAGTTGTGGCCCCCATGGTCATGTCTCGGTAAAGCTCATTTCTGAAGGACAGTTTTATGTTAGCTCCTTTGGGGTTGGGGGATATCCTCAGATGTCATTTCTGATGGTGTCACCTTCTTTGTGAGACGGCCTCTCCCTGGTCAGGGGTGCATCAAGTAGGCTGGGTAGCTGCTTGCCTCAATCAACACATTGGATCACAAGTACATGTCACCGTGCCCAGCTTTTTTGTGTATGTCACTGTGCCTAGCTTTTTGGTTTTTGCTTTTTTGTTGTTTGCTTGTCTTGTTTTTCAAAACAGGGTTTCTCTGTAGCTTTGGAGCCTGTCCTGGAATTAGCTCTTGTAGACCAGGCTGGCCTCGAACTCACAGAGTTTCGCCTGCCTCGGCCTCCTGAGTGCTGGGATTAAAGGCGTGCCCTGCCACCGCCTGGCTCTTTTTTTTTTTTTTTTTTTTTAACATAGCAAACTCAGGCCCTTGTACTTTCAAGACAAGCACTTTACTGGCTGTACCATCTCCCCAGCCCTAGTAAATGGTATTTAAACATTCTGATTTCTGTCTGTTGTCAGTACATAAAACTGTCACTGACTCTAGAATACTGCCCTTGTCTGAGAGGGTATTACTATGGTCACTGATTAGTGTCTAGAGTCTTGTTGGAGATTCCTTAGGATCTTCCATGTTCCCAACCACATCTTCCAAGAATAAAGACCATCCATTTCTTCCCAGTCTATAAGCCTTTCCTTGGGCTCAGTCACAATGTTTAGGAGTTCAGAGATAATGTGAACAGAACTGACTGTGGACATCCTTTATCTACTGCTCCCAGGAAGAGCTGCTGCCACTGCTTCAGCACCAAGGCAACATCACCTCTGGGCTTCACACAAATGTTCTATCAGGTGGAGGAAACTTGATCATTTCCTGGCTTCTGAAAGTTTTCCAAAGCTCGTGTTTAATTTTGTTCAGTATTTTTTCCTGCTTCTATGGAGATGATCACTCAGGTTAATTCTGTTAATGTAAATTTCAGTAATTAATATTCTAACACTAAAACAACTTGGATTTCAAGACCATGTGTATTTCTTTATGCTGATTTGATTCTATAAAATTTTATCAAGGAGTTTTATCTTTATATTCGTGCATGGATGCAGGCATACACCTTGCCACGGCTTGTGTGCAGAGGTCAGAGGACAACCCAAGTACTGGTCCTCCTCTGCCACCTTGTCTCTTGTTCACCCCTGCATGTGCCAGGCAAGCTGACCTGAAAATTTCCAGGGATTCTCCCGTCTCTGCCTCCCATTGTTGATGGGGGTGCTGGCATTACAGATGTGTGTACTGCCATGTCTCGATTTGTGGGGGTCCTAGGGCCTCTAACTCATATCCTCACATTGCACACCAAGCCCTTTGGCCCTATGAGCCCTCTCTCCAGCCCTGAGCCTGCCTCTTTTCTGACAGGAAGCTGAACTGCACAAATTTGGCAAGTTATGTGTCAATTTTTGTTTAATTCAAAATATTTCTTAATTTCTCTTAAAATTTCTTTCTTAACCTACGGGTTATATTTATCTAACAAAAGAATAATGGATAAAGAAGTTATGGAATGTATACCCAATGGCATTTTTAAGCCACTAAAGAAGATACACCATTTGCAGGAAAATGGATGCCAGATCATCATATAAATAAATTGAACCAGTCTCAGAAAGACAGATATTGTTTGATTTCCCTCATAAAAATTCCTAGATTCCATAGAGGTACAGATAATCCTGCATTTTTATAGCACATGGCAGTAGCAGCAAAGATATCTAAGGGAATGATGGGAGCAGAAAGAGGCAGAAGGAGAACAACACACGGAGAACACGCTCAATGTATAATGTGTACTGATGTGAAAACTCCATGTGCAATGCTGTGAGACAATGCTCTTGCATACTGCAAAGATTAGTCACTTGTATTAGTTTAATAAAACGCTGTTTGGCCAGTAACCAGGCAGGAAGTATAGGTGGGGCAACCGGACTAAGAGAATTCTGAGAAGAAGTAAGGCAGAGATGCAGTCACCAGCCAGATGCCGAGGAAGCAAGATGAGAATGCCTTACTGAGAAAAAGTACCAAGCCACATGGCTAAACATAGACAAGAGTTATGGGTTAGGGCCGGGTGGTGGTGGCGCATGTCTTTAATCCCAGCACTCGGGAGGCAGAGGCAGGTGGATCTCTGTGAGTTTGAGGCCAGCCTGGTCTACAAAATATAGTTCCAGGACAGGCTCCAAAGCTACAAAGAAATCCTGTCTCGAAAAGAAAAAAAAAGAATTATGGGTTAATTTAAGTTGCAAAAGTTAGTTAATAATAAGTCTGAGCTAATAGGCCAAACAGTTTATAATTAATATAAACCTCTGTGTGTTTCTTTGAGATTAAATGGCTGCAGGACCAGGAGGGACAGAAACTTCCATCTACAATGCAATACAATAACAATGAATATGCACAATGAAGATGTCAATTTTTATTAAAAAAAAAAAGAAAGATTTGCTTAATTTCCAACAGTCTGGGGCCATCCCAGAGATCACTCTGTAAGTGATTGACAATTTAGTTTTGTCCTGGTCAGCGAACATACTACAGATTGTTTCAGTCTTTCCAAATGCTTTACAATTTGTTCTATGTCTTTACATATATGGTCTATCTTTCTTAATGGTCAGTGTGTCCTTGAAATGAATGTGTTCTCTGCTCTTATTGTATAGAATAAAGGTCATCCAAGCCTAATTGCTTGACTATACCAATCAAGTTTTGTATATCAAGGGCCAGATGAGAGTACTGAAGCCTCCAACTGTATTGAAAGGTTCCCCTGCACCCCTTTTAGTTCTGTCTAGCTTCATGTATGTAGTAACTCTATCACTGCACAGAACTACATTTACAACTCACATCTTCCTGCCATGACACCCCTGCCATCACTATGCATTGTCTACCTTAGTTCCTAGCAGTTCTCTTTGGCTTGAAGATGATTTCATGTTACATGAGTACAGTCGCTCCAGCTTTCTTATGTTTGCTCTCTGTATAGCATAACAACCAGAATGTTGTTAAAAAATAATGAAAATAGCAAGAACCACTACAAAGCATAGGGAGCACGCAATTCATGATATTTTACTATGTGTGTATGGAAAGTGGATACACAATCTATGCTCTCCTGCTTCTGTGTCTGGAGATGGGCTTGGTCCAGAGGTCTGAGAAGATGAGAGCAAGCTGGAGGGGACTAACTGAAGAATCTGTAGGTGGCTGCTGCCCACCGCTCCACAGTGTGAGCCATCGATCAGCACCAACATGCGTGAATGACCATAGCAGCCAGTACCTTTCCACACACCGTCTACCTGAGAGAGAGAGAGAGAGAGAGAGAGAGAGAGAGAGAGAGAGAGAGAGAGAGAGAGAGTATGCTTGCCTGTCCAGTAATCTCTTAGAAAAAAACAGTAGCACTGGGACTCTCACATTTAGGGACTTCTCTATTGGCCACTGCACATCCAGAAGCCCTATTGTGTTTAAGTTCTCTTTTTCTGAAGCTTCTAACCAGGAGAACTTCTGCATACTGTTGCCCATCCTCTCTATGGGTTTGGGAACTCATTTAAGGCCATGGCAAACTTTATCAAACCAATCTTTTTTGGGGAAAAATGTCCTTGCCTCCTGGTTTCAGTCACGTGTGTGTGTCACATGTATGTGTGTCACGTGTGTGTGTGTGTATCGGTCTGTATGTAAGTCACTCTCTTTACTTATTTCCCAAGACCACTGCCCAGGCTTCCACCACTGTCTGAAGAAAATCACTCTCTCTCCCCTTTCCATGCACCTGGGAAATTACACACCCTAGATCTTCCCAGTTCTTGAATCCAGTCAATAGTGAAGAGCACTACCCGATTTGGAAGAACTGGGACAAGATCTTGGAGCCTTAAATCATGCCATGGATGCTAACAAGGTCTAAAGTCAAAGGTCCTTGGTCCTTGTCCCTTGGTTTAGCCTCTTTGTTGCATAGCTTCCAGGAGCTTCATCTGGGAACATACAACACTCTTCCAGATACACGCGCGCACACACACACACTATTGTTGTCACACATATGCCTGTCTTCCCCACATGCACATGAACACACACGACCTCCCAGTTTTACATATGTGTCACATCCATATGCACATATGCACACACACAACCACACAGGCACTATTCTAGTTTGCTTCTCTATGGCTGCAACAAAGCACTTTGATCAAAACCAGCTTGGGGGAAGAAAGGATTCCTACGGCTGACAGGTCACAGTCCATGAGTGAGAGAACTCAAGCAGGAAGCATGAAAGAATGGTTGTTCATTGGCCAGCTCCCTCTGGTTAATGGTCGGCCAGCTCATACAACCCAGGGCCATTTGCCCAGGGGCGGCACCACCCAAAGTAGACTGGGTCCTCCCTTAACAATCAACAAGTCCCCACAGGTGTGCCCACTGGCCAACCTAACCTGAGAAATCCTTCAATTGAGACACCCTTTTCTCAACGGACCTTTGGTTGTGTCAAACTGAAATAAAAATTTATTTATTTGTGTAGTAATGAGGCAAGCCGCAATCTGTAGTAAGAGGAATGGGCCTGCTTTTCATCCCAACCACCTGGCTCCCAGCCATCCAGCTAGCTTACACCCAAAATAACCATACAGAAATTGTATTAATTAAATTACTGCTTGGCCCATTATATCTAGCCTCTTCTTGGCCAACTCTCACATCTTGATCTAACCCATTTCTATTAATCTGTGTTTGCCATGAGGTCGTGGCTTACCAGGAAAGATTCAGCATGTCTGACTCTGGTGACTCCATGGCGGCTCTCTCTGCCTGCCTTCTTTCTCCCAGCATTCAGTTCTCTTTTCCCCACCTATCTAAGTTCTGCCCTATCAAACGGCCAAGGCAGTTTCTTTATTCAACCAATGAAAGCAACACAAATACAGAAGGACCTCCTACACCATATTTGTTAAAATAAACCAGGACAAGTAATCACATGTTGACCCCAGACATTCAAGAAGTTGATCTTTTCCTCCACAAATTCCATCACTAAGAGTTTGTGACTTCAGGGTGCTTGTCCAAGCCCCCAACCCAGACTTTGTTCTCATTGTTGCTTGCTTCTGTTTGGAGAGCTATGCTAAAAACTACTGTGAATCGCAGCTCAAATTGGGGTCACATCTCTGCCCCAGACAGGAACTAATCACTGCTGTTATATTGTTTCATTTAATTTCTCTCAGATAAAGAAAACCACCCTCTGACATAGTACTACTGTCATGGTTCCTGGTGGACCTTGAGGGGTGGGGATGCTTGCTAGAGGTCATTCAGCAAGAAAGGTGGGAATTTGCCACCTCAATTATGGGTTTTTTTCTCCTGGGCTGCTTAGGTTTTTCTGTCAACTTGACACATGCTATGAGCATCTAGAAAGAGGGAACCTCAGTGGAAAAAACACCCTCATCATATTGGCCTACTGTAGATAAGCCTGCGGGGCATCTTCCTGAGTGATGACAGATGTGGGAGGGCACAGCCCACTGTAGGTGGTGCCACCTCTGGACAAATGGACCTCAGAGATGTGTGAAAGGTGGCTGAACCTATGCAAGCCACTAAGCAGCATTCCTCCATGGTCTCTGTTTCAGTTCCTGACTCTAGGTTCCTGCCCTGTTGGGGATCCTGCCCTGAACAATGCATGGCAGTGTAAGAAACAGTAGACCCTCTCCTTCCCAAGCTGCTTTTGGCTTGTGGTATTTATCACGGCCACAGAAAGGTAACTAGGGCGCCTCCTAGTTGGTGTGTTTCACGCAGCATTCCTTTCCTGTTTATAAGTCACCATGCTCGTTTTCCTACTGAGGGTGGGGCCTTCCACCTCTACTACCCCCAGTCCGTGCTCTTCTGGTAACTCCATCTGCAGCCTCCGGCTCTAGGTAAATACCCGACTCACCAAGCCAACAAGCTCAGCTCACCTCTTTCTCTAGGTCCAAGGAAGCCGTAGAGGTCCAGCCGGAGCTGACAGTTTTCCTCTAGGCTGCCATGCCTCTGTTGGACATGAGTGGAAAAGTTCAACACCCTAGGGCCTGCTGGCAGCCATCGTGGGCCCCGAGCAAGAGCTGACTTTGAGTTACAGGGAAGAATGAGAAGGGATGATCCAGGTCCTGGTCGTGTATCTGGAGCCCAGATCCCAACCAACCTACTTAGTCTCCTATCCCACTCTGTTTCATTATGGGTGCCAATGGATGACTTCAGTTCCACACCAGTTTGAATTGTTTCTCTATAGCTGGTAGCTTTGAGTCCTGGCTAGTTGACGGGTCTTGGTTCCTCTCTCTGTGAGATCCGTCGTGGGGCTGCTTGCTCCACTCTAGAGCTAGGTGACACCACACACTCCTCTTTTCTGCTGGCAGCTAGCAAGACTGGAGTCCAGAGGCAAGAGGGTAGAGGGTGTTTTGTTCCGGTTTTTTTTCCCCAACTAGCACACTCTCTTGGCATGATGAGCTTAATTCCTTTCATTATTCTCAAATACGGGCAAGCTATAAATTAAACACAACCTCCTTCTGTTTGTTGCTCTTATACCTCTATAAAACCAAAACAAAATTAAAGATTAAATACAAACAACACCATAAAACCTATAAAAGCCCAATTAAAAGCACAGATTTAATGCGACGGGGATGCTGTGCTTAAGCTTAAGCAGCGTCTCAAGAGGAGGCTCCCGGGGCTGCTGTGCCCAGGACATTTACCCCCGGCAACCCCGCTCCACGTGCCCTGTGGAAGCCTCTCCTCTCATCTCAGTTCCCAGGACCCAGGGAGTGTCTGCCTCCCAGGACAGGCTGCGGCCCATCTTGGAGGGACAAGTATTTTTATACATACAGTCCCCTATTCTTGGCTTACGATCTATCCTGACCCCAGCACGGTGCTAGCCATAGTTCTCTCTATAAAAGAATAAAATTCTAAAATTATTAGTGATTATTAGCGAGATTGAGAGGAGTCACAAGAATACATGCTTGAAATCAGCTTGAGAATCCTTTAGGGATGAAGAAGAGCTTGGAGTCTAGGAAGCCATGGTTTTAGCATGGCCTCGTGAATCTTTTGGGGGGTTTGGCACAGGTTTGCCTTTCTGATCCTTGGTTTTCTGTCTATGAAACTAAAATTAGTTAAAAAAATATATTTGCACCTTAGATTGATGGGTGGGTGGTATTAAGTAAACTATTACATTGGAGTTCATTGTAAGTTGAATAGTGTATTCCACAAATCCATGTTCCCCAAGAAGCTTATTTGGAAACTGGTCTCAGCAGATATAAGCAAGTTCGTGCTGGGTCTTACCTTAGGGTCACACACATAGAAGACTGCCATGGGAGGAGAGGCACAGAGGAGAAGAAGTTGTCCACAGGGAATACCAGGGACTGCTGGGTAGAAGCCAGAGGAACTGAGTGAGGTAAAGAACAGAGTCTCTGAGCTCTTCCAAAGGAGGCCACTCACACCTTAACTTCATGTGTGGTTTCTAGGCCATGAACCAGTGACACCTGCTGCTTTCAACATGCCCATCCTGCAGCCCTCGAGCATACGCAGTCAAGGGAAACCATGAATGAACCGTCAGCAACAAAATCCTAACTCACTTAAAACAGTAGGAAATATTTTTGTGGTGTTTTTTTTGTAACTCAATTAAGTGTGAACTTTGTTATTGGTAATGTCAAAAGGTTGGGTGTGGGCTCAGTGGGAAAAGGCTCTTGCCACCAAATCTGATGACCTAAACTTGAGTCTCTAAGCTCACATGGTGGAAAAGAGAACCAATCCTGCCAAGTTGTCCTCTGACCTCCACACATGCTATGGCACACACTGGAACACACACACACACACAATTAATAAATACATGTTTAAAAATTAAAGGTGTATGCACCTACATGCTACCCAACTTGTTTCACTTTGTTCTGAAGCCAGGAAAACCAGTAAACCTGCATAACCAGTCTTGACCAAATACTTGGTGACCAGAGTAGCCAGAGCTGCTTATTAGCTAATGAGGGTCTGAGTATCAAAGGACAATGTGACACCACACAGAAGTTCCTATGACCTTCTCTGCAACTCCCCCAGCAGGCTAGCCCCACTGACCTGTGTAATCACTGTCATCATAATGTACCCAAAATGGCACAGTACTTTCCAGTGTAGTCCTGCTGATCACCTCAGTCCCTCTCAACTGGACCCTACAGGAGAGATAAGAAGAACAATTGTTGCATATTGACCAAGAAATCCTCCAGAGTTAATTGGCTAAATTCAGGTTTGGTATATCAGATTGGCTCCCAAAAGAAAACAAACAAACAAACAAAAATGACATCAGTGGGGAAACTGGTAAAACCCATATGAATTCTGTGACTTGGCTCATAGTGACATGCCAAAGGTGGTTTCTTGTTTTCCACCAGTGTGACATGCTGCCAGGGAAATGGGTGAACAGGATGTGTAAACTCACCACTGTGTGGACACAATCTTTCTTTGCATTCCAGTCATCCAAAAAAAAGTTTTTTGTTTTGTTTTGCTTTGTTTTTAGCTATAGGAAGGACTCTGCAGGTGATACAAATGTCGCACTGGAATGTCACCAAGAAACGGTCTCAAACTAAAATGCCTTCCAGAGATAGAGAGAGAGAGAGAGAGAGAGAGAGAGAGAGAGAGAGAGAGCACCTTTGCCTTCCCCTCCATGTTTTTTTTCTAAAAAGCTGTAATTAACATTTTCCCATATATTTATGGGGAATAGGAATTTAGAATATGTGCACATTTTAAAGGAGAGAAAAATATCTCACCCATGGTCCCATCACCTAAAGGCACTCTTGATGTGTATGCTGGGGTATCCCCAAAGAAAATGCATGTGCTGGGGCTGGAGAGATGGCTCAGTGGTTAAGCGCACTGACTGCTCTTCCAGAGGACCCAGGTTCAATTCCCAGCACCCACATGGCAGCTCACAACTATCTGAAGATCCAGTTTCAGGGGATCTGACACCTTCTCACCAATGCACATTAAATAAACCATAAAAATATTTTAAAAAGAAAAGAAGAAAAGAAAATGCATGTGCTGTGGTGTGTCCTAGCCATCCCCTTCCCATGCCTGAGCATCTGACCATCATTGAACATCATTCTGCATTCATGATGCTGGGGGCAGCTATAGGCCCCGAGCTGCAGATCTCATGGGTACCAACTCTTCCCTGTTCCATTGTGTCTTCTCCCTACCAAGGTCACCTTCAGTATCTGCCCACATACCTGTGTACATACACATGACCACACGTGTGCACACAAACACACGTGTGAGGGCTCTTCACCTAGCATTCATCTAATAGGAAAAGAAACTCAGCCTGGAAGCATTCTCACCATTCTGTGGCCAAGGGAACCATCTCAGCTGCCTTTGTTCCACACGCATGCCCTCGTGAGTCCTGAAGAGATTGAACCCAGTTCCTGGAGAAGCGCCTTCTCAGTGGTCAATGCCATTGCCCTTCATCTCCTCCTGAATCTCCGTGTTCCCTCTTCAGTCACAACAGCATATAAAAGGCATCCCGGCTCTGATCTGGTGGTACCAAAGGCTTCCCTGAGCTCTTCATCACCTCCACCTGTCAACCTCTGACGGGGCTCAGTGGAACATCTTGTAAGAATTGACCCCAGTCACTGTCCCTGTTTCTACACTGTCTTCTCTGGGTAGCTTAATCACTCTTGGACATTTCTCACATTAACTTGCTTCTCTGGAGCCAGTGTTTATCCACTCTCCACCCCACCCCCATGCCCACTGGTTTATGTGTTCCTCTAGGAAGAGCAGGCATGCCTTGTCCTGAGCCAGCAAGGATACCTAGCTCGAGGCAGATTCGAGAAAGATTTGTTGAATGAGTCAGAAATGTGCATTCTGGAGGACTTACCTCACGGAATGTAACACTGTAAACCTTGGATCTTTCAACCAGTCCTGAATGAGCGTATGAGTGTTTGCCTGCAGGGATGTATGTATACCTTGGATTTGCAGTGTCCAAGAAGGCCAGAAGGAGGCATCAGATCCCCTGGAGCTGGAGTTACAGGCAGTTGTAAGCCTCCATGTAGGTGCTAGGAGCTGAATCCAGGTCTTCTGCAAAAGTAGCAAATGCTCTTAACTGCTGAGTCATCGTTCCAGCCCCTCAAATGTCTTTCCTAACCACTAGATTACATATGCTATGTTTGAAGGCTGATGTCCCCCAAAACACATTTGCTGGAACCCTCAGCTCCGGCAGAATGGTACCAGGAGGTAGGTGGGACCTTTTGGAAATGACTGGGCCATGATGGATGAGGCTTTGTAAATGGGACTAGTGGCTTAATTAAAGGAATCTTTGTGCCTTGAAAGGGACACAGCAAGAAGTCAACTGTTTGCAGCCCTCAGCACAACCCAGCCCTGCACGCACCTTGATCTCAGATTCCCAGCTTCTAGAGCTGTGGGGCACAGCCTAAGACAGCTGATCCTCAGGAAGTCAGCTCTTGCTCTGGCCTCACACATATCACACCTGGGCTAGGCTTCAGCGAAAAGCTGAAAAGTCATAAAATATCAGTGCAGGAAGCTCCTCCCTCCTCTTGCCCAATACATACAGCAGACAGAGAAGAAAGCCACGCCTGGAGAAGGGAATTTCCCAGACTTCATAACAAGTTAGCAAGGAAGGTCAGACAGTGTAATTCTCCATGATAAAGCAGTACCTGTCTTCTAGAAATTTCATTAAGGAAATGTAGTTTAATGATCCTCAAGTGCTTATAGCTACACTGAAAAGAAGAAAGAAAACCTCACGTCCCAAGCTCTTCAGCGAAAGAGCTTTAACAAATAGATAATACAGTTTATAGACAAATAGATATTTTCCCCTCAAGGGCACTTGAAAGCAGTCTATGTATTTTCTCCAATGTCCCTCTTTCCTGTGGATTTTCTTAGCACACAGTCCCCAGAAACAATCAGTGGGGAGCTGTCGCTGTTTACAAGGTCACAATAAACCCAGATGATAGGGCCTGGTGTGGGTAGATCTGGTTTGCTCCTAAGCACTGGGAAACTTGACCTGGGCAAAAGTGGGTAGACCCCAGGATTGAGAGGATGCTGGGGTGGTTTCAAAATGAATTCGCAGTATTAGCAAGATGACTTAGACAGTAAACGCCCTTGCTTTACAAGCCCGATGACCAGAGTTCCGTCTCAGGAGGCCATTTCATAAAACCAAATGTGGTAGCTCCCATCTATAATTCTCTCACTCCTATGATGGCCAGATGGGTAGTAAAGGCAGGAGAATTGCTGGAAGGTTCTCTGGCTAAGGATACTGGAGTAGGCAGCTAAGTAAGAGAGACCCCCACATCAACAAGGTGGAAGGCTTGAACCAACTCTTCAAATATGTCCTCTGACCTCTGACCTCTAAATACATGTAGAGACACACACACACAAATAAAAAATTAAATTGTGCTCTGTAAGGATCAGACTACTGCTGAAATTATGTCTTTTTTGTTTAAATTCTGCCTGCACAACCTAGCAAGGGCATGAGATGAGGGATCAGGTATGACCTCCAGCCATGGCCTCCATCCACAGGGAATGTTCCAGAAGGTATGGTGGTGACTTTGGCTGAGGTTATTGTTAGCATCCAGGCAAACATCCAGGTAAATGCAAATCTGGTCCTGCCCCATGGGGAGCTGGTAGAGGCAGTGTGGCCACCCCTGCACACACTCAGGCAATACACTGGCCTGTCCAGGGGTTCTATGGTTGCTATGCAGGTGCAAAGGTCCCTTTAAGAGAAAAGCTCCACCCATTCCCTCTCTCTATTTCTGCCATCTCTCTGAGGAGGCAGGTCACTGTCTCTCCCCCTCTCCCTTCCCCAATAAACTTCCTTTTCGCGTAAGCTCTGTCTGATGGTGTGTTTGTCCCCTGCCATGAGATCCGTGGTCCCACCTTACACCACATAACAGCCAGCATCCTGGCCCCTTCTTCTTTTTCCAGGCCCTAGTTCCTGATGGAGCTTTAGAGCTCTGCACATATTTTAACCAGGCTGTCAGGAGGGAGACGTCATAGCTCCATGTTAATGATTCTTGTAACAGTCATTTTTAAGGGACTTCCATTGACGTGAAATTGATTTCTCTTGGTGATTAGATGCCATGATCAGTTAAGCTTTTACGAGCGCAAAAGCAATCCCTTCTACAGCAAACCCAATTCGTATCTGTCATTCTGGTCATGATAAGGAAGTCCTGCAGAAGACAGCCATTGTGGGCAGGCCCTCTCATGTATGATGTAGATCAAGCAATACATAATGTCCAAGACAAGTGATATTGTGTAAACCCCCCTCTCCGCTCCCCAGCCTGAGTGGTGCTTTTTCTGAATAGGGAATTGTTTTGGACTGGAGTTATTAAAATCACAAGAAACCCCAAAGACAATGCCTCAGTTGCCATCATGGTGGGCATGATCTGGGCCCTGTGCTTTTTGCTTCCCTCTGGCTCATTCAGTCCAAAATGACAGTCTGAGCATGCCTCTGCAATGTTCCCCATGCTCCAAAATGTGACAAGGACCATAATTCAAATTTATAGCTGTGTGTGTGTGTGCGCGCACGCGTACACACACACACACACACACACACACACACACACACACACACACACACTTTCCTTTTTCTTAGACCAGTAATGAAGTTGTAACTGCAGCATTTCTTTCATTACCTATTCATTAAAGATACAGACATGAAAACAGTTTCCATGGCAATGGCTTTGTGGATTCTGAGTACATAATAAGAATTTTATTGTTTACACTAAAGCGCAGATAACTGACGGGTGCTATTGTCCCCAGTAAAGTCTTAGTTAGCTTCCTGAAGGCACGACAGGGCGAAGAGCACTGTGGCCGGTGCTCAGCGTGGGCCAGTGGGGGGGGGGCAGGGCAATGTGCAGGGTAGAACCTTTGCAATTGTCATTGCATCCTCCCTTCAGGATGGAAAGGACATGTCAGCCACACCTTTCCAGTGCACTCAAACATAAATATTGAAAGAGTCTAAGAAAAACTAAAACAGAGCCTCTTCGGAAGGTCCTGAAACGTTTCCATCCAATACGTATCATGAGAACATTGGACACTCTCCGCTGCTTGTGCCTGGCTGTGAGCTGAGGCTGCTTGGGTTCAGAGCTGTGCCCTTCAGCTGGCCAGCTCAAGCTTGTCATCTGCAAGGGACCTGGCTGGTCTCTGAGTCTCAGTTTTCTTACCTGTGAAATGGGGGCACACATGACAAACATATGCAATATACACACATATAAAGTATACATGAGGTGCACACCTGCAGGAGAGCGCAAGTTTGTCTTCTGCCCTCCACATACCCACAATGGCATGTCTGCCCATATGCATGCCCACGCACACAAAATAAACAAAATGTATTTATGGTTTTTTTCCTTTTTTTTAAGATTTGGGGTTTTGGACTTGAGGGCCAGCTTAAAGGCACCCATCTCCTCAGGACCTCTCCCGGGGCCCAGGGCGGGTTTCCTACTCTTCTCACAGGCTAGCATGCAGAACCTTTTGCCTCATGGGTCACAGGTTTCTCCCTACCCCTCACAAAGGTCCTGTTCTCCTCTGGAGAGCTGGAACCTGACACAGAGGAAGGACATTTCTTTGAAAGACAGCTCTGGTTGATGAAAATTAAATTAATTAAACTGCTACATGAGTTGTGTTCAGGGAGTCAGGGTCTTGATTGTGAGATCCAGAGTTGCGTGAGGTTGATTCAGGGTGGGGTAGCCTAGGGAAACTGAAAACTGAGACTTTTAAGTTGATGTTAAAGAATTGAACGAGGGAGTGACGCTGGCTGAAAACCAGAGAGGGGAGGATTGAGGACACAGCGGTTCAAAACACACAAAGTCTGCCCCCGACATTTCAGAGGGAAAGGAAAGAATAAGAGTCAGGCTGTTTTGCAGCATGGCAGATGGGAAGGTGACCAGAGGATACACTGCAGACTAAGAGGCTCTGTGTGGGTCTTACTTACAAACTAGTTCTTAGTCGCTTATGGTCAGCTGTGGTACAATTCACTCCCATGGTGCAGAGCAAGCTTCTAGCCCACCAAACTCCATGCACTCCCTGAGTCACGGCATGTCAGTGAGGGGTGTTCAACTGTGAAGACCCACTACTAAAGACTGTGACCAGACAACAAACATGCTCATTACCAGAACTATTCCCCTAGGTCAGTGGTTCTCAACCTTCCTAATGCTGCAACCCTTTAATTCAGTTCCTCATGTGCTGGTGACCCCCAACGATACAATTATTTTCCTTGCTACTCCTTAACTGTAATTTTGCTACTGTTATGAATCGTAATGTGAATATCTGATATTTCTGATGGTCTTAGGTGACCCCCGTGAAAGGATAATTCAACACTCCCTTTTCTGAGGAGTTGTGACCCACAGGTTGAGAACCACTGCTCTAGGCGTTGTAGGTGGTAGAAGTTGAGGGTGCAGGAAGGAAGAGAACAGAGACACTGAACAGAACATCTCATCCTATCTGCTGTTTACCCACTCACCATCCTGCTGGGGTGGGTAACAAAGAAACCCAAACTGACAGGAGCCATCCTCCCACGGGAAGCAGGCAGGAGCTGGGGAGCTGATTGTGAATTCTATGGAGGAATGCAAGGCCCAGGACAACCTTGATGGATGAGCTTGGAAGACACGCACAGGAGCTGATTGCAAGATTTTAAAAGCCTTAGTTACCAGGACAGCTTGACATGGCCTTGAAGATGGAAACACAGACCAACAGGACAAAGCAGAGGCCAGAATACAACCTATACATAGATGGAGTTTGGATTGGGGTTTTGTTTGGGGAAAAGGGTTGTTTCTTAAGTGGAGAGGTCCAAGGCAAAGTAATGAGGAAAGAAGCTAGAACATTTGATTTCCATATGAAGCAAAAGGCAGGCCACAGACTGGGAGGAAACACAACTGTGTCAATTTATCTGAGGAAAGACAAGCATCAAGAATACACACAGAACGTTTTTAACAAGGCAATGAATACACATGACCCAGATTTAAAAAACAGAAAGACATTTAAGTAGACACTCTACTGAGAAAGTTCTAGACTGGAAGGGTACTGAGCCTGTGACGACACAAGGGAGATGCAATGTCACCACACACCCGCTAGAGCAGATGAAGACCCACTGTGAAATGTCACCACATACCCGCTAGAGATGAGGACCCACTGTGCAATGTCACCACACACCCACTAGAGCAGATGAAGACCTACTATGCAATGTCACCACACAACCACTAGAGCAAATGAAGACCCACTGTGCAATGTCACCACGCACCCACTAGAGCAGATGAAGACCTACTGTGCAATGTCACCACGCACTCGCTAGAGCAGTGGCACCAAAAAGGGCTGACCATACCAACTGCCCACCAGGATTTCAAAGACCTGAAATACACTCTCATATGCTGTCAGTTGGAATATAAAATGATACTCCCTTTGAAAATATGTTGGCAGCTCCTTAGGAAGTTAAACATAGGCCTACCATATGACTTAGCCATTCCACCCTAGTATTTCCCCAACACAAATGAAAACATATGCTCACACAAAGGCTGTACACAAGTGCTGGTAGCAGCTTCATTTGTAACGACCAAACTCTGAGGTTGGGGAGGAATAAAACCGCGAGCCACTTTAGGTCGTTGTGTGAGGGAGATATGACACATTCACATCAGACAAATATTCAACACTATGATGGGTGAACTATTGATACGACATAAATAAATCTCAAACTAGCCATACTGTGGGGAAGAAGCAAGATGGCGCGGAGAATACTGTGTGAATCTGTCTATGTACGGCTCTATGAAACCTGCCAGCGTCCACAATTACAGAAAGTAGGTCTGTTCGAGGGTGGGGAAGGTTGAGAAGGCTGGAGAAAGGAACTATGAAGAGACAAGAGAAAGGGTTGGAAGGAATTGGCCATGTCTACGAGCTCACGGGTATAGACACATGCCCAAAGTCATGAGTAAGAGACTTCAAACATGTGCAGTTTGTTATGTGTTAATCATACTTTGCTAAAGCTGGGGGAGGGAGGTTAAATAACAAAACAAAGTAGAGGGTAAATGTTAGTTCTCTGCCGCTGTAACAAAATAACTGGGGAAGTCAGCTCACAGGGGAAAGATTTACTTCTGCTCAGGGTTTTGGAGGCGTCAGCCCATGGTTGGCTCGGCTGCTCTAGAGGCTGTAGTGAGATAGAACATCATGGTGATGAGGGTATGTGACAGAGAAGGCCACGCATCTCCTAGTATGAAGGGCAGAAGAGAAGGCAAGTCAGGTGAAAATGTGCCTTTCAATGCTGTTATGCATGGTATATATAGCCTTTGTGTGAGAGTATGTTTTCATTTGTTTAGGCTAAATACTAGGGTGGAAATGGCTAAGTCATATGATAGGCCTGTATTTAACTTCTTAAGAAAGTGCCAAGTGGTTTCAAAAGGGAGTATCATTTTATAACCTCGCTAACAGCACACAAGAATGTATTCTGTTCCTTGGAAACCCTCGCCAGAATTTGGTGTGGTCAGGCTTCTTCATCCCAGCTAAATGTATTTCTTAGAACCCAAAGAGCTGTTCATTGTCTACAACCCAGAAGGCAAGCTGTGTATACAGCCATTCCTCACGCATAATAAGACTTCCCTTTGGGATCCCATGGACTCCCTTCCAACCCTGGAACCTTTGAACTTACTGGTCCTTCTGCCCATGACACTCTGCTCTTTTGAGCTTCTCACCTCCCCACCTACTGACTAGCCTACTCTGCCAGCCACTATGCACACAGTTCCTTGCAGTCACGGCTCTGTCCTCGCAGGGTCTAACAGTCCTCCAGAGAGTCCCAGATCCCAGCAGCTTACCCACCATTCACTCCTTCCAGCCCTTGTTCTGATCATTTGCATGCCTACCACAGGCTTCCCCATTTACCGGCTAGCTCAAGGTTCAGACCATAAAGATTATATATAGGTTCGAAATTGTGGACAAGGGCTTCCATGGATAGAAAATGAAAAGACACCACCATCACCACCACCACCATCACCACCACCACCACCACCACCACTACCACAATCTTTGCCTAGAAACTTGAGAGGAAAAAAATCTTTCTAGTCTAGGAAGAAAAATCTTTGCTTCTTCTACCGGTGATCTCCTCTCCCTCCTCCTCAGTGAGCCCTTTCTAACTACTTGCCTATATTGCACACATCTGCCACACAGGTGCATGAACACACACACAAACACACACACACACACACACACACACACACACACCCCTTCCCGAGCATTTGTCTTCCACGTTAAAGGAGAAGCCACTCAAGAGCCAGGATCTCAATTCTGTTTACTGTTTTGCCTTTAGTACCAACTACAGTGCCTGTGCACAGAAAATACTATAAAAGAGCAAACCTAAGGAGAGGCTTTGAGCGCTGACCCTGGGGGACAGGGTCTTTTTACTTCTGTCCTTCACATTAAATCCATCCTCAGATGATGCTTGTCCCTCCCTCTGACTATCAGACTATTGAGACAAAGGATCCAAAGTAATTGGAACTTTCCAAGGAAGCCATACTGGGAAAGAGAGAGGCTAGGGCCCTAGTGCCAGCCAGAAGGAAGCGAGTCTCCCAGGAAGAAATTTCACACAGTTCTGACAACTTGTCAGACTTGCCTTGCAGGAGAGTCTGGAGCAGAGACAAGGGTGAGTCAGCGGTAGACAGACAACACCTTGCATGCCTCTTGCCCTCCAGTCAAACTTCAACCTTGTGTCAGGACTTGGAGGATGGATTAGGGCATCTCGGGTCCTCTGTGTTTGGTCCTCTTTCCAGCATGACCACACTGGAAAAATCTCCTTCCCGACTTTCAGTCTTCCTTGTGTCTTTAACTGGTGCACTGAGGACTGGTAGCCAAGTCTGGCTCCTCCGGGCTTCCAGGGCCCAGGCTCTGACACTAGCAACCTGTGTTATAAAATGCTGTCTGGTGTCTGAGGTTTAAACATTCAAGTTAAAGGTGACTGTGGAACACATTGCTTTTTGTCTAAGGCACCACAAGGGCCACTTGATACTGTTGATAGAGTCAGGCTTGGGGTCCCCACTCCACCCCCAGCCCACAGCCATTATGAGTAAGTACATCTAACTCCTCTTACCGTCAGCCATGCTCTGCAGAAATAGCCTGTCTGTGGGGAAGAGGATCCAAACCTGGGGATGCGCGCAAGAAGTGCTCCCCATCACAGCACATGGTGAACGGAAGTGGCTCTAGCGTCTGAGAAGTGCTTGCTCTGGGAGAGCCTGTCACCTCCTCTTGCTGCCCTACCGGAATGCTGAGTCTCCATCCCGACTTCTTCGCAGGGTGACCCTTCTGGGTCAGGCATCAGGCATGCATCCCTTTGCCCATCCATCGTGGACATAGTAACAAGGATAGCAAGCAGCATGACGGAGATATGTGCACTTTAATATCTCCATTCAGCAGCAGCAACAATAAGCAATCACTGACTATTATCTTACAGTTCAAGGAGAACTCCCACGCCGCTTAGCTCATGTAATTAGCAATAATTAAGTGGCCTGCATAAGCTATGTGATTGGGAAATGGCAGAGTTGGGGATCAAGTTCAAGTCTGCACCGCCAATCTTACCAGTATTTTGCAAACCTTAGTGAGTTTTCTATACCTCTGGCCTTTTGCTTAATTAATATTTTTCCTGTGATTGATTGCATTTTATAAAATGCACTGATTTTTAAAGTTCCATGTCATTCACAAATAGAAAATAAGTGTCACTAGACCTAAATAAGAGAAAATAACTACACAAACAAATTTGGCGAACATAAAACAATGGGATTCGTGCTCATTCGTTGCCATTTTCTGGAGACGTTTCCGCGTCTGAGATGGCACAGGAAGCTTTCAGAGACTAAAACCTGCAAAGGGACTGAGAGACAATATAACCCTGCCACCCAGGAAGCCAGTGGTGGCTACTGCCAACCCCCACAGCCACCTGTCCAACGGTCACAGGACTCTCTGTTGTTAGCCTTCCCAATGTACGGGCTCCACAAGGAATGGGAAGTGCAGCTAGCATGTCTATCGGAAGGCCGATGGCTTTGTTGCAGGCAGGCCAGGACAGAGCCCTGCCCCCAGACTCGCTCCTGGGGCTGGAACTCAGATGCCAACGGTACAGGGCTGGCACGTGCATTGACATGATTGGAAGAAGCCACAGGTCCCTTGAAGTGACATGCCAGCAGTGAATAGGGCATAACTTCTGCAGCGCGCTCCAGCAAGGCCTGCCGAAGGGATACATGCAAGGAAACTACACTCAGCTGGCACCGGATGCTGGATGAAGTTGGCTTAATTCCAAAGGGGCAAGAGAAGAAACTGACATCATGGCCTTCCAGAACTTTAGTCAACTCTTATCATTTCTTTGGTCACAGCCACAAGAAAAGTAACGTGGTCGGTTTTTCATTCATTCTCTATATGCTCAGAGCGGTCTGTTGACTCATCTCGAGACTCTTGTTTGTCCTGATCTCGTTGGTAGGCTGACCTCAGCAGCATAGGTGTCCTGTATTGTATCCAGTGCCTCTGAGCAGGGCCAGGAGTCTCCCCACCATCCCATAACAGTTTCTGCTTCATATATATATATATATATGAATATATATATATATAGGTTTTTTAAGACAGGGTTTCTCTGTAGCTTTGGAGCCTGTCCTGGATCTAGCTCTTGTAGACCAGGCTGGTCTCGAACTCACAGAGATCCGCCTGCCTCTGCCTACCAAGTTCTGGAATTAAAGGTGTGCACCACCACTGCCCGGCTAGTTCCTGCTTCACTTATCCACTGCTGCAGTCTCTGATCCGAGCCTGGAGTGTGGTCTTGAGCTCTTTGGAGACCCAGGCAGCACTAGCTAGCATCTTCACTGGCCTCTCAGAGAGGGCAGTCACCTGCCTCAGACACGAAGGGGGTCTGCTGTGGCAGGCAGACTTCAGCACAAGCCCAGGCAGCCAGCTCCCGCTTGCTGTAACTAAACTTCACTGCAGAGGCTCTAAGTGATGGAGCAGACCAGAAATGTCTTCCAGCCACGTCCAGGTCAGAGGCAAAGGTGAGAAACATGGATGTGGAAGAGGTTTTGCTTCTGGACTGCAGACTGGCACCAGGCACCGAAGCAGAGATGAGCTGATGCACCTGTTACAGTTTTCTCGGGCCGGTTGGTGTCACCTCACAGTTCTCAAGTAGGGCCTGGAGCAACATTGGGTTTCTGGGAAATCTACCATCTGGTGGATGCTGTCCAGACCCCAGTCTCAGGGCTCAAATCTCCCAGACTGAAGTTTTCATCCTTAGATTCTGAATGAAGGCTCTGAGAAGGAAACTTGTCCAACCAATGCTGTGTCAGGCAAACTACTTCGCAAAAGGGCAACAGCGTCACCTCCCTTCACAGAGCAACCCCTTCTGCTGGCCGCCTCTGCAACCTGCAGTAAAGATCTGAGCCACACTCTCGGTATATAGGCAGAGCCTGGCGCAACGGAGCTGGACCAGGCCAGGGGTGTTGACACTTTTCTGGTTTTCTGAGTTGAATGAATGCTCGGTTCCCTGGGTTTGCATGTGGAAGCAGGAGCGGGGCCTAAAGAGCAAAGCTGTGCACCGCCTCAGTTAACGTCCCCAGTCCTGCCCCATCTGTGCAATGGGAATGAAATCACTCCCCTGCTGGCTCCTATGGGGCTGGAATTCTGAAGCTTAATGTGCTGTATTAATGTAGGACAACTCTAAAAGACCATGATCCCATCACAGCTCAGGGTGATCAGAGACAGGAGGTAGCCACCGATTTTGGGTCTCCTGCCAAGCTACTGTAACCCAGCTTCTGCTGCCTAGGAAAATGAGACGCTCGAATATCAACTGCTTCAAAATAGAACCCACGGCATCTTAGCCATCTCCAGCTAAGCAGAAGCTGTTACGTTCTGCTTTTCAAACAAAACACCCTGAGTCCATGGCTTGGTAGAAAAGAATCAAAGCAGAAGCAAAAGTCCTGTTCCTTACTTTGATTTTTTTGCATACTCTTGTGAGCCAGCAGCCTCTGATACACCCAAGGGAACCTAAGCAAGCACTGCCATGAGATGCCGCAAGATGCAGGAGTTCTTGATCGTCCTGTGGTCCTGAGATTGAAGGTCCAGTCCACTTTTAAGACCAAAGGCTTCCCAGCTACTGACTTTCTTTATTTACCCCATCCCATCTTGTCCCCAAGCACTCCTTTCCATCTGCAGGGTCCTTGGATCCCCCAACTCATCCTGCTTCGGGGCTGAGAGTATGGGGAGTCAGTGGTGAGTGCTCCTGATGCAGGGGCTTCTCTGTTCCACACCACCCTGCCCCCCAAGCCCACCCTTTTGTCTGCGAAGTCCTTGGCCCTGCTCCTGTACTGAGGAGACCCATCCAGACTAGTGACTGTGTGGCCGCCCGGCCAGATGGTCCCTGGAACAGAGTACAGGCTCCCTCCAATTCCCTAAATGTTTCTGGCCATCCATCCAGGGGGAGGGGACTAAGAGAGGGCAGACCAACAAAACCCCAAGTACACAGTCAGCCACAGCAAAGACTGGACTAAGATGCCAAGACTCTCCTGGCCACATTTGAAGGAAGAGATAGGCAGACACCAATGCAAGAATTCCTCCAACAACCTGAAAAGCAGCATGATAACACCAGAATCCAGCAAACGCGCAACAGGAAAACTTGAACACCCTAACCCAGAAGAAGTAGAAGAAATCAACTTTAAACATAACACTATGAAAATGATAGAGACCCTTAAACAGGAAGTGAAAAACTCCCTGAAAGAAATGGAAGAGAAGACAAACAAAAAGTTAGAAGAAAATAATATCCCTCAAAGATACCCAAGAAAACCAAGAAAAAGCAATCAAACAGGTAAAGGAAACAGTTCAAGACTTGAAGACTGAAATGGAGGTAATAAAGAAAGCACAAACCAAGGGATGGCTGAATATGAAAAATCTGGGTAAACAAACAGGAACTACAGAGACAAGTATAACCAACAGAATACAACAGATAGAAGAAAGAATCTCAGGTGCTGAAGATACTATAGAGGAAATAAACTCATTGATCAAAGAAAACAGCAAATCCATCAAATTCTTAACACAAAACATCCAGAAAATCTGGGACACCATGAAAAGACAAAACCTAAGAATAATAGGGGTAGAAGAAGGAGAAGAATTCCAGCTCAAAGGCCCAGAAAATATATTCAACAAAATAATAGAAGAAAACTTTCCCAACCTAAAGAAGGATATTCCTATAAAGGTACAAGAAGCTTACCGAACACCAAACAGACTGGATCAAAAAAAAATCCCCTCGCCATATATAATCAAAACACAAAACATACAGAATAAAGAAAGAATATTAAGAGCTGCAAAGGAAAAAGTCAAGAAACATATAAAGATAAACCTATCAGAATTGCACCTGACTTCTCTATGGAAACCATGAAAGCCAGAAGGTCTTGGATAGATGTGCTGCAGACACTAAGAGACCATGGATGCAAGCCCAGACTACTATACCCAGCAAAGCTTTCTTCCACCATCGATGGAGAAAACAAGATATTCCAGGACAAAAACAGATTTAAACAATACATAGCCACAAACCCAGCCTTACAGAAAGTACTAGAAGGAAAACCACAACCCAAGGAAGCCAACAACACCCACAATAACACAGACATCTGACAACCCTCCACCAGCACATCTCAAATAAGGGAAACACACAAACACTACCACCAAAAAAATAACTGGAGTTAACAACCACTGGTCATTAATATCCCTTAATATCAACGGACTCAATTCACCTATAAAAAGACACAGGTTAAGAGAATGGATACGAAAACATTCTGCTGTTTACAAGAAACACACCTCAACCTCAAAGACAGACACTACCTCAGAGTAAGGGGTTGGGAAAAGGTTTTCCAATCAAACGGAACTAAGAAACAAGCAGGCGTGGCTATACTAATATCTAACAAAATTGATTTCAAACTAAAATCAATCAGAAGAGATGGAGAAGGACACTTTATACTCATAACAGGAACAATTCATCAGGATGAAGTCTCAATCCTGAATATCTATGCCCCTAATATAAAAGCACCCACATATGTAAAAGAAACATTACTAGAACTCAAATCACACATCAAACCCCACACACTAATAATAGGAGATTTCAACACTCCTCTCTCACCAATGGACAGGTAACCAGACAGAAACTTAACAGAGAAATAAGAGAACTAACAGATGTAATGAATCAAATGGACTTAACAGCATCTATAGAACATTACACCCAAACAGGAAAGAATATACCTTCTTCTCAGCATCTCATGGAACCTTCTCAAAAATTGATCACATACTCGGTAACAAAGCAAACATCCACAGATACAAAAAAAAAAATGTAGTAACCACCTGTGTCTTATCGGATCACCATGGAATAAAGTTAAAATTTAACAACAATTCCACCCCCAGAAAGCCTACAAACTCATGGAAACTGAACAGTCAACTACTGAACCACCCCTGGGTCAAGGAAGAAATAAAGAAAGAAATTAAAATCTTCCTTGAATTCAATGAAAATAAAGACACAACATACCCAAACTTATGGGACACTATGAAAGCAGTGCTAAGAGGAAAGTTCATAGCACTAAGTGCCCATGAAAAGAAAATGGAGAAAGCTCATATTAGAGACTTAACAGCACACCTGAAAGCCCTAGAAAAAAAAAGAATCAGACCCACCCAGGAGGAATAGAAGACTGGAAATAATCAAACTGAGGGCTGAAATCAACAAAATAGAAACACAGAAAACAATCCAATGAAATGAAACAAAGAGCTGGTTCTTTGAGAAAATCAACAAGATTGACAAACCCCTATCCAAACTAATCAAAAGGTGGAGAGAGAACACGCAAATTAACAAGATCAGAAATGAAAAGGAGACATAACAACAGACACTGAGGAAATTCATTAGGTCTTACTACAAAAGCCTGGATGCCACAAAATTGGAAAATGTAAAAGAAATGTACATTTTTTTAGATAAGTACCATATACCAAAATTAAATCAAGACCAGGTGGACAATTTAAATAGACCTATAAGTCGTGAGGAAATAGAAGCTGTCATCAAAAACCTCCCAACCAAAAAAAGCCCAGGACCAGATGGTGTTAATGCAGAATTCTACCAGAACTTCCAAGAAGAGCTAATACCTATACTCCTTAATGTGTTTCACATAATACAAACAGAAGAGTCATTGCCAAACTCTTTTTATGAAGCTACAAGTACCCTGATACTAAAACCACACAAAGACTCAACCAAGAAAGAGAATTACAGACCAATCTCACTCATGAACATCAATGCAAAAATTCTCAATAAAATACTGGCAAACCGAATCCAAGAACACATCAAAAAAATTATCCATTATGATAAAGTAGGCTTCATCCCGGAGTTGCAGGGCTGGTTCAACATACGAAAATCTATCAATGTAATCCATCATATAAATAAACTGAAAGAGAAAAACCATATGATCATTTCATTAGATGCTGAAAAAGCATTTGACAAAATTCAACACCCCTTTATAATAAAGGTCTTGGAGAGATTAGGGATACAAGGACCATACCTAAATATAATAAAAGCAATATACAAAAGCTGACAGCTAACATCAAATTAAATGGAGAGAAACTCAAAGCGATTCCACTAAAATCAGGAACAAGACAAGGCTGTCCACTCTCTCCATATCTCTTCAATATAGTGCTTGAAGTTCTAGCAATAGCAATAAGACAACATAAGGAGATCAAGGAGATTCAAATTGGAAAGAAAGAAGTCAAACTTTTGTTATTTGCAGATGGTATGACACAGTCTTTAAGACAAAAAGGCAACCTACTGAATGGGAGAAGATCTTCACCAACCCCACATCAGACAAAGGTCTGATCTCCAAAACATATAAAGAACTCGAGAAACTAGACATTAAAATTCTAAATAACCCAATTAAAAAATGGTGTACTGAATTGAACAGAGAATTCTCAACAGAAGTTCAAATGGGCAAAAGATATTTAAGGTCATGTTCAACTTCCTTGGTGACCAGGGAAATGCAAATCAAAACAACTTTGAGATACCATCTTACACCTGTCAGAATGGCTAAAATCAAAAAGACCAATGATAACCTATGTTGGAGAGGATGTGGAGTAAGGGAAACACTCATCCATTGCTGGTGAGAGTGCAAACTTGTGAAACCACTTTGGAAATCAGTGTGGCAGTTTCTCAGAAAATTGGGAGTCAACCTACCTCAAGATCCAGCAATACCACTCTTGGGAATATACCCAAGCGATTCCCAATCATACTACAAAAGCATTTGTTCAACTATGTTCATAGCAGTATTATTTGTAATAGCCAGAACCTGGAAACAACCTAGATGACCTTCAATGGAAGAATGGATAAAGAAAGTGTGGCACATATACTCATTAGAGTACTACTCAGGGGTAAAAAACAATGACATCTTGAATTTTGCATGCAAATGGATGGAAATAGAAAATACTATCCTGAGTGAGATAACACAGACCCAAAAATGTGAATATGGTATGTACTCACTCATTAGTGGACTTTAGCCATAAACAAAGGACATTGAGCCTATAGTTCATGACCCTAGAGAAGCTAAATAATAAGGTGAACCCAAATAAAAACATATATAGATCCTCCTGAAAATTAGTAACAGACAAAATCGCCAGTCAAAAGTTGGGAGCATGGGGGTGAGTGTGGGGTGGGGGGAAGGAGAAAGGGGGAGAGAGAAGGGAGAAGGGAAGGATTAGGGAGAGCTTGGGGGAGTGGGATGGTTGAGATGGAGGAAGGGCAGATATGGGAGCAGGGAAGAAGATACCTTAATTAAGGGAGCCATTTTAGGGTTGGCAAGAGACTTTGCTCTAGAAGGGTTCTCAGCTGACCATGGGGATGTCCCCAGCTAGGTCCTTGGGCAGTAGAGGAGAGGGTGCCTGAACTGGCCTTGTCCCATAGCCACACTGATGAATATCTTGACTATCACCATAGAACCTTCATCAGGCGATGGATGGAGATAGAGACAGAGACCCACATCAGAGCACTGGACTGAGCTCCCAAGGTCCAGTTGAAGAGCAAAAGGAAGGAGAAGATGAGCAAGAAAGTCAGGACCGCGAGGGGTTGGTCCACCCACTGAGACAGTGTGCCTGATCTAATGGGAGCTCACCAAAGCCAGCTGGACTGGGACTGAACGAGCATGTGATCAAACCGGACTCTCTGAATGTGGCTGACAATGGGGGCTGACTGAGAAGCCAATGATAATGGCACTGGGATTTGTCTCTACTGCATGTACTCGCTTTTTGGGATCCTAGCCTGTCTGGATGCACACCTTCCTAGGACTGGATGGAGTGGGGAGGGCCTTGGACTTCCCACAGGGCAGGGTACCCTGCCCTCTCTTAGGACTGGAGTGTGTGGGGGGAAGGGTGAGTGGGGGAGCTGGAGGGAAATGGGAGGAGGGGAGGAAGTAGAAATTTTGAATGGTATTATTTATAAAGCAATAAAAAAAATTTTAAAAAAAGATCAAAGGCTTATGTGCACTTTGTTTTTTAAAATGGTTCTTCACTGATCATTGACTTCCCAAGCAGCAATGATCCTAAAAGATCAAAAGTCATTTTTGTTCACACTGTCCCTTCCTGGGGGAAGGACATAAAACAGCCCTCAGCCAGGAGTAGGGACTTCCAGATGTCTCAGGAGTATGAATCAACATGACACAGGATTCTGGCCAGGGTGACTGTACAGGACACGTCATGAGAAGAGAGCCATACATAAGGTTCCAGAGATATCTAAAAAAGCAGTTTGTCCAAGAAGGTGTGTAAGAAGGCTCTGCCGGGGGGGAAATGAGATGCAGAATTAAGTGTGTCTTCCTGCTCTAACATGTGAGGATAACAAAATTAAAAGACAAAGAGTTTTGAATATTTGCCTAAGCCCCAGCTATTACAGGCTGCATTTGTTACTGGGAAGGAAACTCTGACACAGTATTTCTTTAAAGTCTAGTGTGATGTTTAACACTGCCAATCACGAAGGCAGTAAGTCTGCCAACAGACCTGAGGAAAATTAGATTAGGATTAGCCTCTGGGCATGCGTGGGAGATTGGTGTTAACTACATTAATTGGGGTAGGAAGCCCCAACTTAACTGTGGACAGCTCTGTACTGAGGGCTAGAATCCCAGACAATGAATAGAGAAAGGGAGCTGGCCTGCAGCATCCACTGCTCTGCTTCCTGACTGCACATACGACGTGACCAGCCTCCTCGCGCTCCTGCTGCCCTGACTTCCTGTCTGTAATGGACTGTATCCTCTCCAACTAATTTAAGCTAACATCAATCTTTCCTCCTTGAAGTTGCTTCCGTCAGGTCACTTTTATCAGAGCAGCTGGAAAAGTAACTAACACAAAAGGCTTGCTTGCCTTTATTCATCTTTTCCTCTGCTATTCAATTTTTCACGCGATTCCCCCACCCCAATCTGATCTCTCTGATTGAAAATCTCCTACACATGTCACAAAAACAAGCAGTGGCAAGACCATTGCCTAAACATGAGTGGTGGGTACTGCGTGTTCAACATCATGGTGTTTCCGTTTGTGTCTGGGAGTCCGGCTTAATTACTGGAGGTGAGCACAGTATAAAGAAAGGAGCTTAAGGTCACTTTATCTGTTTGGTATTGGTTGGGGATTTTGTTTAACCTGTTGGTTACTCTCCTATAGCCCATTGATAACCACATAAAAACACTGGATTTCATGAATAACACCCCTCCTGTTTCCCAAAGAACCATAAAGAACAATTATTTGGCATTATGTATAATCGTTTCAGAGATGACAAATTTCAAAATTTTATGCCACTCACTCCAGTGTTATTTCAAAGTGCTTAAATGTTTGGAAGGCGGGTATTCTGTGGGATAAATGAGAAAATGATCCTGAGCCCAATTTTCAGCTCTGACCTCTTATTTGTATCCATAGTAGTAAAAGTGAGCTTGACAAGGGCTGGAGACATGGCTCAGTGATTGAGAGCACACCGATTGCAGTAATCCCACAGAGGACCTGAGTTCAATTCCCAGCACCCACATGAAGGGGGAGGTAAGTTTTACAGCCACCTGTAACTCCAGTCCCAGGAAACCTAAAGCCCTCTTCTTGCCTCCTCAGACACATATACACTGATGTTTACCAGACGTACACGTATACATACAAATAAAAGTAAATTATTTCAACGTTTTATTTTTATTTGTGATTCTGTGTGGATCTATGTGTGGGTTTGTGCATGTGAGTGTAGCACCCGCAGAAGCCAGAAGATGGCACTGTAGTCTCTGGAGCTAGAGTTATAAGTGCTTGGTTGTGAGCAGCCTCCTGTGGGTATTGGGCACTGAGCTGAGCTCTCTGCAAAAGTAGTAGTCAGACTTAACTACTGAGCCATTGCTACAGACTTCTTTTTTCAAAAAGTGTACTGATCTCTTACCCATCCAACTCCCACCCACTGCCCTCCACTCCCACTCCACCACCACCCTCCTTCTACCTCCAGCACCACGCTGTCTAGGCATTACTAACTACTGGGATTTTTCCTCTGTGAGGTTGAAGTGATGCTCCTCTACCTTTCACTCTTACAGACGTTTCCTGGACACCATCACCAGTCAAGAGCAGGTCCTTCTTTGCAGAGAGGGTCTGTGGTGGTCCAGAGTCTGCAGAGAGCTTGTCTACCACTCTGCTTTGACAAAGTCAAGTGACAGCTCTCTTGGCCTAAGGAGGTCTCACATACTTCTTCACCAAAACTCATGATCCACTTTTTTAGCTACCAAGAGGGACCTCAGCCATTATTCTAGCCCAAAAACTGTCCTCTGACCTCTGCTTGAGTGTTGTGATATGCAAACATGAGCACGCACGCACACACATACACACACACACACACACACACACACACATACACACACACACACACACACACACACCAAATAAATATATACTTAAGACTTACAGAACATCAAGAAAGAGGAAAGATTTAAGAGCCAGGAAGCCAAGACACTTGCTCTGAGATAGTGTCTTCCTTATATGGCAGAGAAGCTGCACTCATGAAATTTCAGAAATGTGGTTGCTGAAACAAGACCTGCACAATGATGACATGCCAGTGTAGAAGGAGAGAACCTCATTAGGCCCTACCCATAGATCAAGAGCTACAGGCAATGAATGGCTGCCAAGGGAGGGAGAATCAGTCGTATCCAGATGTGATCACCATAACAGGTTATCGAATCCAAAGTGATCAGCCCTAAACAAATACACATACAAACAACACTGATGGGTTCAGTAGTCTACATGTATATATTTATATGTATGCATATATGTCCATATATGTATGTAACATTGATTAAAGAAGTCATGAATGTGATAGGGTGTGTGGGAGGGGACACAGAAAGAGATGGAGGAGTGTGGGGAGGGATAGAAGTGTGTAAATACAGTACTTATGCACGAAATTCCCAAATATATAGACCCACACCTTCAATGTGTCCACAAAAGCAGTTAGCGTCATTTCAGAATCTGCATCTTGAGATGCTGCTTTTCACATAAGTGAGAGCAGATGCGTACCTGTTGGGCTGCAGGGCCTCAGAAGTAATTTGCAAGTCTATGTTGGAGCTTAACACTCAGTGGAAACTGACTGCCTGAACCACCATCAGAATGTCACAATTCCGTGACTGACGTGATATTTGAAAACGGTTTGTTGGAGCCCAGTGTGGTGTTATAGGCCTTTAATCCCAGCACTCGGGAGGCAGAGGCATGTGAGTCGCTGTGAATTTAAAGCTAGCCTGATCTACATAGTGAATTCCAGGATAGCCAGAGCTACATAGAGAGGTCTCAAAAAAACAAAGCTGGGGGGCAGTTGTTGTGAAAGTGATTGTTTTTGTTGGTTCAGACAGGAATTTCATTTTAACGAAGTACTGGGTCACTCTATTTGTGTGAAACAATGGCCTCTTCTAAAGCACTGGGTGTTTCACAAAATGAACCTGCACTGTCCTCACTGAGATAAAAGTATTGATCTTAGGAACACCACAGCCTGAAGACTACAGGTTATTAGAAAATAATGCAATCTTGTCTCTCTGTTTCACCACCTTAGCCCCTAATGATGGCCAGAGTACTTAATTAGCCAGGAAGAGCATCTCCATAAAGGGCAGAGGTCTTTACAGAAGCAGCCAGAAATCTCTGACCAAATTCTTTTGTTGTTATTGTTATGTTTGCCCCAAAGAAGTGGAAAATAAATTCTTTTCTCTCTCAGTGCCTGGAAAGCATTCTTGAATCAGGACTGTCAAGAAACATGAGGCTGGAGGTGAAAAACTAGGCTAGTGAATTCAGGTCATATGGACAGTGGAGTATAAGATGCTCTTTATTGCAAATTAGCAAGAGTCTTCCATGGTTACTGCTAGCTTCTAGATGCATTTTAGATGACACATTTCTTATTCTGGGTTGACTTTTATTGACATAATTACACTGGACTCAAAACCCAAAGACACCAAACTATTTGTTCAGTATAAGAATTTCACTTTACATACAAAGGCTACAAAGTCACTGGTGGGTTAAAAGTAAGTGGTCAGAAAAAGATATCTACCAACTTAATCATAGTGTACGTTATAGGAAAACTAATTAAAGACAAGGACTATTACAACGGAGAAAGATTTTTCATGATAAAAAGGTCCATTAATCAGAAAGACATAGCCATCCTAAATGTATTTGTACCCAATCACCAGAGAGCATAAGAACACATTAGCAAATAAAATCGCCATACAGAACAGTAGGGGGTGAAGAATATAGTTATAGAAAACCATTTAAATACTCCACTCTTAGAAACTAGTGGACCAGGAGACCAAAAAAACAGACAACAGAGAACAACACTACCAGTAAATAGAAGTTAGTGAGTGCTTTAACAAGCTACATTGCAAAACTGAAAAATGCAAATTCACTACAGGTAAACAGAAGACCTTCTATCTACCAAAGTAAGTCTTGCTAAATTTGAAATTATGCATGATATGTTCTCTGCTATAGAATCATCTTAGAAATCAATATACACTCTGTGTTTACAATACCCAAACATTATGAAACTAAATGGTGGACTTTTAAATAATCCATAGGGCAAAAAAGTAGTCACAGGAGAAACTGGAAGCTGTTTCAAACTAAGTGACGCTAAAAATAGGATGCAGGGCTAGAGAGATAGCTCAGCAGTTAAGAGAACACAGTGCTCCTGCAGACAGCCTGAGTTTGATTCCCAGCACCACGGTGGGTGGTTTGCAACACCCTTGACTCCTGCTCCAGCAGGGAACCCAGCACCTGTCCTTCACAGGCACCTGCACACACAGGCACACCTCCAGACACAGATTCACACACACACATAATTAAAAACTAAATATAGATATTTTAAATAAAATATGCTATTTAGGGAGGGTGAAGTTAAAACCTTAAATGGTTGCTTTAGAGAAAAAGGTTGGTCTTGTCTTTTTGGTATAAGCGTCCCCTTTAAAAATCTAGAAAAAAAAAGGAGATTACTAAGGTAAATAGAAGAAATGAAATAGTAAAGACATAAACTGAAATTGGCAAAGAGAGAATAAAAAGCCAGTAGAAATAAATGAATGAGACTCAAAGCTGGCTCTTTGGAAATATTGATAAAATGGCCAGCCAAACTTTGATAGCTTGATCAAACAAAATGAGAGCTAGACGTGATTCATATCAGAGATGCAAGAGGGGATTTCACTCCAGGTACCAGAGGTACTAAAACATCAAAAAATTAAATTCAAACAGCTCTACGCCAGTAACTCTGGGGAAGTATAAGGAGGAGAGAAACCCTCAGAAGACAAGGGTTGCCATGATCCAGTCCTAGGGAGATGGCTCAGTCGCTGAAGAGACTGCTGTGCAGAACAAGAAACTGAGTTTGGATAATGGCACCAAGCTTAAAAAATAAGAAGAATCCAGGGTAGAGGAGGATGGAGACAGATGGATCCTAGAGCTCAAGGACCAGCTAGACCAGCTAACCAGTGTTAGTGCCAGGGTCAATGGGAGGCCCTCTCCAAAGATAAGGCAGACAGCAACCAAGGAAGAAATCTGGCTGTCATATGCACACACACACACACACACATGCATGCATACACATGCACATGTACACACTACACACAGAGAAAATTTCCAAGATCACAAAAAACAATGGGAAATTTGTACAGTTCCATATCAATTTTTTTTTAAATTGAACTTGTAATTTAAAGAAAACCAGTTCCTCCTACAAAAATACTATGCATCTAGGGATTCTGTCCAACTTTTAAGGGTGGAATTATATAATGCAGTGAAAGAAAAACGCCTGAGGCACAATAACATTTTGAAAGTTTGAGGAAGGCGCCCTTCTAAATTGGGAAATCAAGTCGAAGTGTCAAGTGTAAGCATTTATGGGGAGAATACAGACAGCCCTTATGATCACGTGACACCACACCTTATTTGGTCTGTCCCACTAGAAGTACCTAGTTGTAAAACTTCCAGCTGGTAGGCTGTTTCTGGCTGGTTGAGCTTAAGTTCTGTTTTTCGTTACTAAAGGTATTTATGAGATAGTTCATGTTGAATTAGGCTTATGCTCATAAAATAAGCAGATTTAGTTCCTTTGGGGGCCTTGGTGCCTGCTCTTCACTTTAATTAACCATAACAATAGCAATTTTATAAAGGAAGCAGAGGAGGAAGAAATGTTTCCCAACACACCACAGGAAGTTAAAATGACGCTGTATCACTTCCTTCTCTGTTGCTGTGATAAAATGCTATCACCAAAACCAGCTTAAGGAAGGGAGAGTTTATTTTGGCTTACCCTTCCAGAGGCCTAGAATCCATAATAGTGGGGAAGGCATGAAAGGAAGCTGGCTGGTCACATTTTATCAGCACACAGGAAACAGAGAACGAACAGGAAGTGAGGCAAGGCTATCCACTGTCAAAGCCCACCCACATGACACACTTCCTTCAGCAAGACTGCACTTCCTACAGGAATTACAACCACCCTACACAGCACCATCAACTGGTGACAAAGTGTTTAAATAGACGAGCCTATGACCATCACAGACACTAAAATCAAAACCAAGCAAAATGTAGAAAAATAAAATATCCCTCACCCACAAAGACACAAAAAAAATAAAAATGAATATTAGCAAACTAAATCCCTTATTACAAGAAGAGGAAATTTTATCCAGAATGACTTTATATTGTACAAAAAGATAATAGAGACTTGCTAAATAACCTTGACCATGCTTGGTCACCAAATAGAAGCAAAAACTCAACTGTCTTTGGTTTTATTGACTTATTTCTCTATTGGTTTTCAATTTTATTGAATTCCATTTATAGCCCAGGAATACAAGGTTAATATAGCATTTTAAAAATCAATCAATATGTTCATCGTATCATACTAAATGAAGAAGAAACCCATTTGGTCACATAAATAGATTTAGAAAATGCATTTAAGGAAATTGAACACCCATTCATGAGGAAAGATTTCATCCAACATTAACTGAAGGGACCATTCTCAACTTGATAAAAGACATCTGTGAAAAAACCTGCCATCAATATCACATGCAGGAAAAAGTACTAAACGCTGTCCTCATCAATTTTAGTCTGCTTGCCATCGTCGTGAGTACCTTAGCCATGGCACCAGAATAATGACAGTAACTACAGTAGCCACACAGATCACAAAGAAATGAGGCCATCTTTATATAAGGACTACAAGAAGCTAATATTAAACAAATTTAGCCAGTTCATAAACTATACTATTAAGAGTTTAAAAATCCCCATTGTAACAGTGAACAACTGTAAAATAAAACGTTTGACATGTTATCTACAATAGGATCAAAAATCATGAATTAATGATAAATGTAAGAAAACATGAGTGAGCTGTGTAAAAACAGTGGCAGGAGGAAGCAGGGACCTACTTTAAGGGACAAATGAATGCTGCTTGGGGATTGGGAGAAGAGATAGTTAAAACTCCTGAAATCATTCACATTCAAGAGCCTAGCCAGCTGTGTGTTCATGCTTGTGAACTCCCATATGCATATGTGTGTGTGTACTTGTAAGTTGTTAAGCTGATCCAAAATTAGTATATAAATTCGTAGGATCTAGAACAGGGTTGGAAGACACATTCCCTTACTTTAAGACATTATCAGGTCACAGTTATCAAAACAGAGTGGCTTTAACAAAAAGGCATATGTGGTGGTTTGAAAGAAAATAGCCCCCAAAGGGAGTAACACTGTTAGTAGGTATGGCCTTGTTGGAGTGGGTGTGGCCTTGTTAGAGCATTGCATCACTGTGGTTTCCTATACTCAGGATACCACCCAGTGTCTTCGTCGATTTCCTGCTGCCTGCAAGATGTAGGGCTCTTAGCTACTCCTCCAGCACCATGTCTGCCTGCACACCTCCATAATTTTAATAATGGACCTCTGAAACTGTAAGCCACCCCAATTAAATGTTTTCTTTACAAGAGTTGCAGTGGTCGTGGCATCTCTTCACAGCAATAGAAAGCTAACTAAGATGGAAGTCAAATAGATCAATGAAACTGAAATGCAAGCACAAAGACACATGGCTCTTTTAACTTGTCCGAGGTACCTAATCAATTTAGTGAGAGAATGAGCAGCTCCAACAAATGGTGCTCACACCCCCATCACTCACTATGCACAACAGCTCATTCTGGAGGGCTGGAGAGATGGCTTGGTGGTTAAGAGCGCTGCTCTTACTGCTTTTGCAGAGGACCTGGATTGTTTTTTTCAACCCCTACATCAAACTCACAACTACCCATAACTCCAGTTCCAAGAGATCCTACACCCTCTGCTGGCCTCCACAGGCACCTGCACAGATGTGGTGCACATAAACTCAGGCAACACACATATATATAAATAAAATAAATCTTTCTTAAAAACGAATTTTGAGACGATCTTCACAACATTTATTAGCAGGGACTACCCCCAAGAAAAAGGCCTGGCAGGAAAAGATCAATAAATAGCACTTCATTAAAGCCTAAAACTTCATCAAAAGATACTACTAAGAAAAAAAGAAAAGCAGGCCACAGAGTAAACAGAGTAGGAGAAAATGATCTTTGCCCAGATGTGGTGCAGGAGAATTGTCTGTATCATGTTTTAAATAAACGCTGATTGGCCAGGCAGGAAGTATAGGTGGGACAACCAGACAGGAAGTAAAGGTGGGGCAAGGAGAATAGGAGAATTCTGAGAAGCAGGAAGCTCCCTCAGCAGTCCTGCCCAGACCATGGAAGAAGCAGGATGCAACCTGCCCCGCTGAAAAAGGTACCGAGCCATGTGGTTAACATAGATAAGAATAATGGGTTAATATAAGTTACAAGAGCTAATATGAAGCCTGAGCTAATGGGCCAATCAGTTTATCATTAATATAGACCTCTCTGTGTGATTTTCTTTGGGACTTGCCAGCTGTGGGAACTGGGCAGGACAGAAACCCCAACGAGCAGGCCCTCATGATACACAGATGTCATTAGGTGATGTACTCTTACAAAGCCACCTTTGGATGTGTGAGCTCTCATTGACTGACATTACTGTATTTAAAAGACCCAACCTTTGAAATGAGCCACGTGGGCAAGAGGCATGTCCCAGTGGATGAAGTGATCGTCATACAGCATGGGGACTGAAATTCAGATTCAGTAAAGCTGGGTGAGAAAGATTGCATTCGTGGCCCCATTGGTACTATAGCAAGATGGGAGGCAGAGACAGGGGAATCCCAGGCCAGCTTTCTGGGGGCAGGCAACAGGAGACTCTGTCCCAAACAAAACTGAAGGCAAAAACTGACACCCGGAGTTGTCCTCTGACACCCCAAGTGGGCTGTTGCATGACCCACAATCACACTCAAATAGTTTCACACAAATATGCATAGAACAATACACATACAATGGAAAGTGAGCAAAGGGCCATACACAGCTACTTTATAAAATAAGATATATAAAGGGAACAGAAAAAGAAGCTTAACATCATTAATGCTGAGAAAAACACAAATTAAAAGCTCAGAAAGAAACCACAACACAGCTTCCAGTTTAGCTGAAGTTGGAGAGACTGACAATAGCAAATGGTGACAAGAATCTGGAACTTCTACAGCTCCTCTGCTTTGGGGAGATGGGACATAAAATGGCATAAACACTATAGAAAATGCGTTGGTAGTTTCTTACAAATGAGACATGTGTCTGCTCTAAGACTCAAGCATTTTGCTTCGAGGGACGTAATCAAGAAAAAAATGAATACATGTCCATCAAAATGTTCCTGGAAGATTTGTTAATAAAAATGTGGGGAGAAGGGTAGCTGCCTATAGGCAAGTGACTCAATAAGCAACTCCTGTTAGCCTCTGGTCACAGCAGGATACTTCCCGGAAATGGAAAAGAACTGACTGCCAAGCTGTGGAATAAAACAGATGAATTTCACAGCACTTTGAACCAAAGACGCCAGAGATCTTTGACTTGAAATGCAGGAGTTTCCACTATGTGATTCTACTTCCATGACGCTGAAGAAGAGAGAGAAGTAGGAGGTACAGATGGAAACCCACAGTGGTTGTTTCCAAAGACCAGCATCATGGGCAGCAGTGACTGATGGAGAGAGGCAGGAGGTGCCTACGGGGATGTGGAAGTGCTGAGTGGTTTATTTGATTCAGGGTTACATAAGAATCTATAATTGTCAAAATTCATCAAACAATACACCGAGCGTCCTGCATTTCACAGTATGTAAACTATACCTCATTTTAAAAATGTTTAAAATAAAACATAAGCCAAAGCTAAGCCAAGACATTGGAAAATGAGCTGACTGAGTAGTCCAAATCAAATAATAGGGCAATAAATAATAAACAGAGGTGTATTTTCCTCCTCAACCCAGTCCCCCAAATGTCATATGTTTTTACAAGTATGTTGTAGCAGTCTTTCAAAACACAATCTGTTCTTTTAAATAAACTGTTCCCAAAGTTAGAAAAGACTGCTTAGAAAGAAAAGCAAAATAGGAAAAAGAAAAGGAAAGGAGGGGAGCAAGGGAGAGTGTCTAGTTCATTTTATGAGGTTAGTGTAGTCTTGACTCCAAAACAAAGAAAAACACATGACTAGAGAATGCCATGCTTATTGCACTTATGAATATCAGTGAACTAAGCAAAGGACAGCTGAACCAAACCAAGTAAGTACAGCAGGGCCTAGGAGTGGGGAGTCACGCCAGGACGGCAAGGATGGTTCAACCTCAGAATGTCTGCCAGTGTGATTCACCACATTCATGCATTAAAAGAAAACACACAGATACACACACAGAGACACATACACAAAGACACAGACACACACAGAGACACACAGATGCACAGTCAAAATTGATTCCTAAGATATATATGATAAAAAATAATGGCCTTGTGTCTTTTTTTACTTTACAGGTTTTTAAAATAGTTTTTACCATAAAGAAGACATTTCCCTAACAGTATAGATTACATATCAAAACTTATTATGCTTAATGAGGAAACTCTCCATTCATTTCCTCTAAGATCGGAAGCAAAGTGAGAATGTCCATTCTTCCAGAAAGACTTTACATGGTGCCAGAGACATGGGATTCTTTGTAGATAATATAATCACCCACTTAGGATAAGAAGAAAATATCAGAAGCATAAGACAAAATTACTACTATACTACTTCATTAGATATTTTAATGTAATATAAAATATCTGAACAACTGTACAACTAACTTACATTTTTTATTAAATAAATATTAAAACATCAAAAAATATATTCATTTCAAATAACAAATAAATGGCAGGACACTTGTCTAGGATGCATGAAATTGTAGTTTCATTCCCCAATTATGAAAAAAATCAACAAATAATAAAATAACTAGCTGAATTTTCAGCGAAGTTGCTATTACTATTTCAGAATGATAGCAAGTAGTAGGAAAAAATATTTCTAGAAGATGCTATTTACAGGCAGTTGTGGTGCACACCGTTGGTCTCAGCACTCAGAAGGGAGAGGCATGGGGAGATCTGTAAGTCTGAAGCCAGTCTGATCTACATAATTAGTTCCAGGGCAGCCAGAACTACATAGTGAGACCCTGTCTCAAAAAAAAGTTCAAAAGATATTACTTACAATATTAAAACAATGATAATGCATCTAGGAACTAACGAGAATAAATGAGAACTTTATGGAGAAATCTTCAAATCTCCAGTAAGTTGCATAAATCAGAAATTATATAAATATAGGATGACAATGTTACGAAAATCTCAATTGTCCCCAAATTGCTGTATAAAATTTAAGTATTCACACTTTCTGAAATGGTTTAAGAAATTCGACTGGTGTAAAAGGGAGTGGGCTCGTGAATAGCTTAAGTTAACTTTGAAAAATCAAGGCTAGCATTCAAATAGATCCCTACAGAGCTGGAGAAACAAAAACGTAGCCATGTCATAAACACAACAGACTAGCAAAACAGAGAAAGATGCGAAAGTAGATGCAAGCCTGCAGTAGGGCGAAAGAGCCGCTGCGAATCCTCCTGAACAGGACACGAGGTCAAAATGGAGAGGCTTTGGTACACATGTTCACAGAGCGGAGAAGAAAATCAGCTCAATACGATAAAATCAGAAGCTTTGGGAGTTGTGAAAAGTGAACAATTATCTAATAGAGTTTAATCACATTGGAAGCAAGAATTTCCAGCCCATGAAATATAATAGGACAGAAGTTAAAGAAAGATCACAGAATAAGAGAAATTATTTGTGGTGCCTTGAGTCGGTAAGAGATGCCTGGGATAATCTAGGAAGTCTTGACAATTGGAAGTAGAAGGCGGCCTCATAGAGAAATAGGAGAAAAATGCCAATAGAAGAGGCAGCCCCAAAGGCCAAGAAACACAAAGATGCCCGCACTTTTCATAAGCAGAGTGACAGTTGCAACCAAGATGACATGCGACTCTGTGTCCAGGAAGCTGCTGATCTGGGTACGAGCCCTGCATGGAATGTGGATCCAGGACATTTTCATGCATGTACACTAGTCAGAGTGAATTAAACAACATCCAGTGTAGCAGCCTTCTGGCTCTTCTTCATCACAGCAACTGTAGACCAGCCTTGTGATCCTACAGTGTCACTCTAGATACACAACCCCAGTCTCAGATGCAGAGATTGACACGTCCAGGTTGTTCCCACGGGGGCAGCTGCCAGATGTGGGTTATTAGAAGCAGTGGGAAGGGGAAGCCAGTTTGGGGTACCAGCACCAGAAAAGCAGATAGCTAATTTGGCAGCTCATAGAATGTTCTGGAATTAAAAGCAATGACCTTTAGCAGTGTGGGTCGTCTTAATGTTAGTGCTCAGTGAAGAAGGTAAGGGACAGAAGAAGTGATGTGGCCCAGTACCATCTACAGCGAATAAAATTCACACACACTAAATGGGAACATGCTCTTTTGCAAGAATGAGTACAAAGGATGACAAGCAAGATGGAAAAATTGCAGAAGTATTCAATGTGTAAGATAGGGGATTGAGGGCGGGGCTGATAATTAACCAAAGCAGGCAGGAGGAAGAAAAAGAGAGAAGGCAGTATGCATGGAAACATTCTACACATACACATGCACACAAACTCTCACATGCAAGTACACACTCACATGCATACACACATTCACAAACACACATGGACTTGCATGTTCATGCACACAGGCACTCACAAACATACTGTTAAGCACTCACACATTACGTGTAGACAAAAAAATTAGATGCTTACATGCACGAACTCACACAGGCACACATGCACTCACACATACATGCATACAAATACATTCACAATGCACTCACACATGTGTGTACACAAACACACACATGCACACACTTTTACTTACAAATACAGTCATGCTCAAGAACATTCAGAAGTAACTTGTAGTAATAACCGCAAGAGAACAATCCACTGTGGGATAGCCACTAAGTAGATGAAGACAGTATGGAAATTTTGTGGAGGCTTACCATATGGTGTTAGATTTTTAAAAAAAACGAAATGAAAATTATACCATAGTTACCAATATGAGTGTTTTTAAAAACTACATCCACATACACATGGGAAGTGAAGGATCAGGAGGAAAATTACAAAGTTGGAGCCCATGCTGCGAAGAGGGTGAGCCCAAGAAAGACTTCTTGCACCCACTCGTGCTCACGCTCAAGAGTATTTTCATGTTCACTGTCTCACGCTTTGTAGCATTACTTTCCCTGTTAAAATGTTGTACAAATCATTTACAAAGAAAGAAAAAAAAGGTTCTTTCTTTAAATATTTTATTTATTCTTTGGCAATTGCATACATGTATGTAATGTAATGTAATCATACTCCTCATGTTACCCTCTCTTAGCCCCTCCCACTCCCACTTAACCCTTTCTTCCTCCCAACAAACCTTCCTGCTTCCCTGGCTTTTGTGTATGACTGTGGTGGTTTGAATGAGAATGGCTGTCATAGGCTCACTCATTTGAATACATGGACCCCAATAGGTAGAACTGTTTGGGAAGGATTTAGAAGGTGTGGTCTTGTTGGAGGTGTGAGCTTTAACGTTTTTCAAAATCCCACCATCCCCAGTTAGCTCTTCATGCTTCATGCTTATGGACAGACATATAAGCTCTCAGCTACTGCCCTGGCACCATGCCTGCCTGCCTTCTGCCATGCTCCCCACCATGATGGTCATGGGTTCTAACTCCCCAGAGCCATGAGCTCCAGATTAAATACTTTCTTTTATTAGTTACCTTGGTCAAGGTGTTTTGCCATGGTGATTGAAAAGTAACCAAGACAGTGACTCACTGTGTTTAATCAGGGTTGTTTGCATGTGCGTATTTGGGTATGGGGTTATTCATTACAGTGGGGCACTTCCTCAGTGGCTACATTACTGAAGAAAAATGATCCCCTCCCCCATCCCAAAGTTTATGTTGATGGGCAAAGAACACACACTTTACCTGAGCCTTACGTGAATCTGGTCAAGACTAACTGATGGACAAGTTGTCCCATTCTTCAGCAGGAATGCTGATTTTGATATTCCCAAGCAGCAAAGCTCTGAGTCGGTGGCCTGGGTGGTGAAGGTGACCTTAGCTCTCCTGCCAACAGGTTGGTGGCCTGGGTGGTGAAGGTGACCTTAGCTCTCCTGCCGACAGGTAAGGACTAAGGGCATGCTTTGAAGTTTGCAGTTCTGTTTATGGAAACCTTAATGTTGGATGGCCAATGAATCCATTAAACATTTAAATCTGGGGGTGGGGGTCAGCTGGCAAAGTGTCTGCAAGCATAAGGAACTGAGTTTGATTCCCTAGTGCACTAGTTAAAAAGTCAAGCATGACGGTGAGCAGCTATGGAGACAGGATGATCCCTGGGGCTTGCTGACCAGCCAGTCAAGTTAATCAGTAAGTTGCAGGTTCGGTGAGAGTCCTGGTCTCAAAAAATAAAGTGGAGAGGAGTTGGAGGGATGGCTCAGTAGTTAAGAACACTCACTATGGAGGCAGAGGCATGCGGCCACTGAGAGTGCCGGAGAAGTGTGCAGTCGCTGGGAGCCTGGGACAGGAGAGTGGCCAAGGGCAGTGAGTGGAGAGGCCACTGGAAGTAAAAAAAAAAAAGCAGCGGCCACTGGAAGTAAAAAAAAGCAGCAGGTTCTAAAAGTTCCTCTGGGAAAGAGCGCCTGTGTCCCAGCCAGCATCCACTGCCATTCTCTCTACGAGATGCCCTGACATTGCAGTGACCACCAGAACTTCAGCCCCTGCTTGAACCTAAAGGAGCAATCACCAGAACAGTGGCACTACCTGCACTTGGAAGAGTGACCACTGGAGCTGTGGCCCCACCTGCACCTCTGAGCCTTGGACCCACCTGGACATGGAAAAGCAATGACTGGAGGCTCCACGCTGCCTGCACCTGAAGGAGCGCTCAGTGGAGTCACAGTCCCCAACTGCATCAATTGGAGGAAGATGGACTCCCTGAGCAGAGGCTCCACCTATACCGATTGGAGGAAGAGAAGGGTAGACAACAAGGTGCACTCAGCAACATAAAGAGCAGTATGGTACCACCACAAACTAGTGGTTCTACAACCACAAGACCTGAATATTCCAACACAGATAAAGCAGAAGAAAATGACCTTACTAACTTCATGAAGATGATTGAGGCCCTTAAAGAGAAAATGAAAAATTCCTTTAAAGAAGTGGAGGAAAAGACAAACAAAAAATTGGAAGTAATCAACAAATCCCTTAAAGAAAAAGCAATCAAACAGGTGAAGGAAACGGTTCAAGACTTGGAAACTGAACTAGAGGCAATAAAGAGCACAAACCGAGAGAAATCTGGAAGTGGAAAAGTTTGGGTAAGCAATCAGGAAACACGAATGCAAGCATAAACAACAGAATACAAGAGATGGAAGAGAGAATTTCAGGTGTTGAAGGTACAATAGAAGAAATAGATTCATCGGTCAAAGAAAATGTTAAATAGAACAAATTCTTCAGACAAAATATCCAGGAAATCTGGGATATCATGAAAAGACCAAACCTAAGAATAACAGGGGTAGAAGAATGAGGAGAACTTTGACTCAAAGGCATAGAAAATATATTCAACAAAAGCATAGAAGAAAACTTTCCAACCTAAAGAAGGATATGACTATGAAGTTACAAGAAGCTTACAGAACACCAAACAGACTAGACCAAAAAAAAATTCCCCTCACCATGTAATAATCAAAACACTAAACATACAGAATAAAGAAAGAAATTAAGAGCTGCAAAAGAAAAAGGCAAAGTAACATATAAAGGCAAAGCTATCAGAACTACATTCGACTTCCCAATGGAAAAAATGAAGTCAGAAAATCCTGGACAGACATTAGGCAGACACTAAGAGACCTTGGATGCCAGCCCAGACTACTATACCCAGCAAATCTTTCAATCACCATAGATGGAGAAAACAAGATATTCCATGACAAAACCAGATTTAAACAATACCTATCCACAAATCCAGCCCTGAAGAAAGTACTAGAAGAGAAACTCCAACCCAAGGAAGTCAGCTACATCCACAAAAACACAAGCAATAAATGACTTCATAGCAGCAAATCCCAAAGAAGAGAAACACATACACAATGCCAACAACAACAACAAAAACAACAGGAACTAGCAATTGATATCATTACTATCCTTTAATATAAATCGACTCAATTCACCTATAAAAAGGCACAGGCTAACCAATTGGGTACAAAAACATAATCCATCCTTCTGCTGCATACAAGAAACACACCTCAACCTAAAAGACAGACATTATCTCAGAGTAAAGGGTTGGGAAAAGATTTTCTAATCAAATGAACCTAAGACACAAGCTGGTGTAGTTATCCTACTATATAACAAAATAGACTTCAAACTAAAATCAATCAAAAGCGATGAAGAAGAACATTTCATATTTATCACAGGAAAAATCCATCAAGATAAAGTCTCAGTTCAGAACATCAAATACAAGTACACACACATTTGTAAAAGAGACATTACTAAAACTTAAATCACTTATTAAGCCCCACACACTAATAGTGGGAGACTTCAACACCCCTCTCTCACCACTGGACAGGTCTACTAGACAGAAACTTAGCAGAGAAAAAAGGGACTACAGACATTATGACTCAAATGGACTTAACAGACATCTATAAAACATTCCACACAAACACAAAAGAATATACCTTCTTGGGGCTGGAGAGATGGCTCAGTGGTTAAGAGCATTGCCTGCTCTTCCAAAGGTCCTGAGTTCAATTCCTGGCAACCACATGGTGGCTCACCATCTGTAATGAGGTCTGGTGCCATCTTCTGGCCTGCAGACATACACACAGACAGAATACTGTATACATAATAAATAAATAAATATTTAAAAAAATATACCTTCTTCTCGTGGAACCTTCTCTAAAATTGACCACATACTCAGTAACAAAGCAAACCTCAACAGATCAAAAAAATTGGAATAACCCCCTGTGCCTTATCAGATTACCATGATTTAAAGTTAGAAATCAACAACAACACTAATTGCAGAAAGCCCACAAACTCATGGAAATTGAACAGTGCTCAACTGAATCACCGCTGGGTCAAGGAAGAAATAAAGAAATTAAAGACTTCCTTAAATTCAATGAAAATGACTGCACAACATACCCAAACATATGGGACACAATGAAAGCAGTGCTAAGAGGAAAGTTCATAGCACAAAATGAATACATAAAGAAGCTGGAGAAATCCCACGGTATCAAATTAACAGAACACCTGAAAGCTCTAGAACAAAAAGAAGCAAACTCACCCAGGAGGAATAGATGGTGGAAAATAATCAAATTGAGGACTGAAATCAATTAAAAAGAAACAAAGAAAACAATACAAAGAGTCAACAAGACAAGAATTGGTTCTTCAAGAAAATCAACTAGATTGACAAACCTTTATCCAAACTAACCAAAAGGCAGAGAGAGAATATCCAAATTAACAAAATCAGAAATGAAAAGGGGAACATAGCAACAGACTCAGAGGAAATCCAGAGAATCACTAGGTTATACTTCAAAAACCTGTGCTCCACAAAATTGGGAAACTTAAAGGCAATGAACAATTTTCTGGATAAGTACGACATACCAAAATTAAATCAAGACCAGATAAACAAATTAGATAGACTATAACCCATAAGGAAATAGAAACAGTCAGCAAAACCCTCCCCGCCCCCAAAAAAAGCCCAGAGCCAGTTGACTTCAGTGCAGGATTTCAAAGAAGAGCTAATACCAATTCTCCCCAACTAGTTTCACACAACAGAAACAGAAGGAACATTGCTAAACTCTTTTTATGAGGTTATAGTTACCCTGATATCCAAACCACACAAAGACATAACTAAGAAAGAGAATTAACAGACCAATCTCCCTCATGAACACTGATGCAAAAATACTCAATAAAATAATGGCAAACCGAATCCAAGAACACATCAGAAACATTACCCCTCATGATTAAGTAGGCTTCATCCCAGAGACACATGGATGGTTCAACTATGAAAATCTCTCAATGTAATCCACCATATAAACAAACTGAAAGAAAAAAAAAAACATGATCATCTCATTAGATGCTGGAAAAGCCTTTAACAAAATCTAACACCCCTTCATGATAAAAGAGTTAGAGAGATCAGGGATACAAGGGACATACCTAAACATAATAAAGGCAATATACAGCAAGTCAACAGCCAACATCAAACTAAATGGAGAGAGACTCAGAGTGATCCCACTGAAATCAGAACAAGACAAGGCTGACCACTCTCGCCATATCTATTTTATATAGTACTCAACATTTTGGCAACAGCGGTAAACAACAAAAGGACATCAAGGGGATACAAATTGGAAAGGAAGAAGTCAAAATTTCATTATTTGCTGATGATATGAGAGTATATATAAGTGACTCCAAAAATTCTACCAGGGAACTCCTACAGCTGATAAACACCTCCAATAATGTGGCAGAATACAAGATCAATTTAAAAAAAAAAATCAGTAACCCTCCTATATACAGATGATAAACAGGCTGAGAAAGAAATCAGAGAAACATCACCCTTCACAATAGCCATTAACAACATAAAATATCTTGGGGTAACTCTAACCAAACAAGTGAAAGACCTTTATGACAAGAACTTTAAGTCTTGAAGAAGGAAATTGAAGAAGATATCAGGAAATGGAAAGATTTCCCATGCTCTTGAATAGGTAGGATCAACATAATAAAAAATGGCAATCCTACCAAAAGCTATCTACAGATTCAATGCAATCCCCATCAAAATCCCAGCACAATTCTTCACAGACCTTGAACAAACAATACTAAATTTCATATGGAAAACAAAAAACCCAGGATACCCAAAACAACCCTGTACAATAAAGGGACATCCGGAGGCATCACTATGCCTGACTTCAAACATGATTATAGAGTTACAAGAAAGAAAATAGCTTGATATTGGCATAAAAACAGGCAGGCAGAACAATGGAATTAAATCAAAGACCCTGATATTAACCCACACACCTATAAACACCTGATTTTGAAAAAGAAGCCAAAAATATAAAATGGAAAAAAAAGCATCTTCAACAAATGGTGCTGGCATAAGTGGATGTGGACATGCAGAAGAATGCAAATGGTTCCATATCTATCGCCATGTGCAAAACTCAAATCCAAATGCATTAAAAACCTCAACATAAATCCAATCACACTGAACCTCATAGAAGAGAAAGTGGGAAGTACCCTTGAACACATTGGCACAGGAAACCACTTCCTAAATAGAACCCCAGCAGCACAGACACTGAAAGCAACAATTAATAAACGGGACCTTCTGAAACTGAGAAGCTTCTGTTAAACAAAAGACATAGTCAACAAGACAAAATGGCTGCCTATAGAATGGGCAAAGATCTTCATCAACCCCACATCTGACAGAGCGCTGATCTCCAAAATATACAAAGAGGTCAAGAAACTAGATATCAAAAGACCAAATAATCCAGTTTAAAAATGAGGTACAGATCTAAACAGAGAATTCTCAACAGAAGAATCTCAAATGGCCAAAAGACACTTAAGGAAATGTTCAACATCCTTAGCCATCAGAGAAATGCAAATCAAAACTCTGAGATACCATCTTACACTGATCAGAATGGCTAAGCTCAAAAACACTAATGCCAGCTTATGCTGGAGAAGATGAGGAACACTCTTCCATTGCTGGTGGGAATGCAAATTTGTAGCGCTGCTATGGAAATCAGTATAGCGATTTCTCAGAAAATTAGGAAACAATCTACCCCAAGGTCCAGCAATACCACTTTTGGGCATATATCCAAAGGAGACACATTCATACCACAAGGACATTTGCTTTACTATGTTCACAGCAGCACTATTCGTAACAGTCAGAACCTGGAAATAACCTAAATGCCCTTCAACCAAAGGATGGATAAAGAAAATGTGGTACATTTACACAAAGGAATACTACTCAGCTGTAAAAAAATAATGAAATCTTGAAATATGCAGGCAAATGGATGGAACTAGAATAAAAACATTCTGAGTGAGGTAACCCAGACCCAGAAAGACAAATATAGTATGTACTCACTCATAAGTGGATATCAAACATAAAGCAAAGTATAACCAGTCTACAGTCCACAACCCCAGAGAAACCAGAACCCTCACACAGAGACAGATGGAAGCAGATGCAAAGATCCACAGCTAAGCACTGGGCTGAGCTCCTGGAGTACAATCAAAGAGAGAGAGGAGCGATAATGTGAACAAAGGGATCAAAGATAATGCTGGAGAAACCATAGAAATAGCTGAGCCTAGCTAGTAGGAGCTCACTGACTCTGGACTGACAACTGGGGAACCTGCATAGGACCATACTAGGTCCCCTGAATACAGGTGACAATGGTGTGGCTTGAGCAGTATGTGGGGTCACTGGCAGTGGGACCAGGATCTAACCCTAATGCTTGAACTATCTTTGTGGAGCCCACTCTCTACGAAGAGATACTTTGCTCAACCTAGGCACAGGGGAGAAGGCCTTGGTCCTGTCACGGTGAGGTGATGAGCTAGACTTAGCTGACTTCCCAAGGGAGGCCTTACCCTCTCTGAGGAGCAGATGGGAGTGGGGTGGGGGGAGTGGGGAGAGGAGGGATAGGGAACTGGGATTGGTATGTAGATAGATAGATAGATAGATAGATAGATAGATAGATAGATAGATAGATAGATAGAT
>PVIU01000878.1:0-41148 GCA_004026605.1 Ondatra zibethicus
CGCTCGTAGGGCGCGAAGCCGCACACCTCCCGGATCATGTCCCGCACGAACTTGGTGTGCTTCGTGAGGCGCCCGCGCCGCCGGCTGTGCCTCGGCTGGCTCACGTTCTTCGTCACCTTGTGGCCCTTGTTGAGGCCCACGGCCATGGGGTAGCGCAGGGCCATGGCTGCTCCTCTCCGATGGCGGCCGCGACAGGAAGCATGAAGCCCTCTTTTCACCAAACAATCAGAAAAGTCACCCACTGTTCTTGCACACATTGATGTGTGTTTCTGTTGCTCTAGAATCAGATCAGATCCCTCGCTGTTGCTCAGACACTTCATCCCTACCCCACCAGCACCTTCAGTTCCTCAAACAAAATAACTTCCTTTTGCCACAGGGCCTTTGAACAGCTAGTTGGTGGCTACTCAGCTCTGTTCCACTAATGAAGAATCCTTTGTTAGCCGCTTTACCCAAATTCATATAGTCAGATCCCTTATCTTACTTGGTAATTACGCATTAATTTACAGTGCTTATCTGGAGAGCTGCAGTCTTGTCTGATGTCTACCTCCAGGCACAAGGCCTGGTCTCTGGAAGATACTCCTCCTCCCTACCCCACCCCTGATTTTTCTAGGTAAGGTTTCTCTGTGTAGTCCTGGGTATCCTGGAACTCACTCTGTAGACCAGGCTGGCCTTGAACTCAGAGATCCACCCGTCTCTGCCTCCTGAGTGCTGGGATTAATGTTGTGCACCACCACCGCCTGGGCTTTCTAGAAGATACTTAGTGCTTGTTGAATGACCACTTAGGGATGCTGGGGTGAAGGAAATAGTATGGGGGAGGGGCTTAAAGTTACCGATTAATAGCATCCAGGAGAACTGGGTTGCTCTGGGGGGGAAAGAGGACCTCAGGAGAGCATTATGGCAGACTCAGATTCCAGGAGCCACATCCCAGCAGAGGGTCAGTCATTTGGGCCTTGGGGGACCTAGACGGCATTCCTTCAAGGATTGTTTTGTCGTTGGTGGGAACTTTCAGTAGAACAGGTGCCTTAGGAACTCAGGGAGTTCTCTGTCCTTAGAGGTCTATAAACACACCATGGAGCAGAGGAGGGGACCCTGGGAACGTTCATTTCCTTAGGTCCAATGATTATGGTCTGTTGGGCTTTTCAGCTGTTAAATGGGCGCCCCCGAGTGGCACTGAGGGCAGAGTCATTTCTAGCTTGTCACCGGTGCAGGGACTGTAGGCTGCTCCCCTCCTCCCCACTAGCTCGGCAGGGTACTGGGAGGGAAGGAGGGGGTGCTTCCTTGAGTCTTAAGTGGCTCCGCAGCTGGAGCAGTGGTGCGTATTCTAAGTGGAGTTTGCAGACAATGGAGCTCTCTAGGGCTTGGAGGGGAAGGAAGCTGAAATTCTGGACCATTCTGTGAATTCCCAAGTTCTTTGTGTCCATTGTGTAGGAGAACAATGCTGTTTGTTTGGCTTGTTCACTCAAGGTAGGGGATTGGGACTCTGTGTGTGTGTGTGTGTGTGTGTGTGTGTGTGTGTGTGTGTGTGTGTGTGTGTGTGTGTGTAAGTTCCAGCACACTGAAATTCCCAGAGTGGCTAAGCTGCTTAGGGGTTGGAGGACCCCTAAAAAACTGGGGGTGCGCTATAGGAAGATGAAAAGCTGTGGGCTGGCAGGGGAGAGACTGAGTCCCACAACCCATCCTTTAGGTTCAAGCCTTGCTTCCTTAGGGATTTCTGCTCCCTTTCTGGATGATTCTAAGTCCAAAGCCCCTGACCTTGGTCTGTTTCCCACCGGCAGCATCCTATGAAGGAAGGGTAGACTAAATAGCTATCAGTTGGCCAAGTCCCTTCATCCTTGAGGCCTCACCTTCTTCAGTGTGCATGGTAAAGTGTTTGGCTAGACAGAGTTGCTCACAACTTGTTGGCTCAGGAACTCCTTGGGCCAGAGCTAGCTCCCGGACAACATCATTCTGTCTCACCAAGTCCTTTCTTGACCTTGATCTTGGCTGGTGAATGCATAGTCTGGGTCCCCAGTGGAATCTGTTCATCCCCAGAGCAAAGGCCAATGACAGAGGAGGCCTGAGCTTAGGTCATAGATCCGCAACAGGACTACAGGGCAGCTTGAGTTACCCAGTGCAAGGCAAATCCTGCAACTCTGAGCTTCACCTCTTAAGACTCCTCCCCCTTCAGATTTAGCTGCTGTGTATGGACTCTGTGCTAACAGTACCTTCTATTGCCTGATTAAAGTCCTGCTGTGCCGCTGACTATCCCAGCCTCAGTTTCCCTTCTGTAGATCAGACAACAATCATTCTACCCCGCTGAGCTGCCGCAAGGAGTAAATGAAATACTGCAACTCAAGGCCTGTGTGTCATTGCTGCCTTCGTTGTTCAGACACGGGAATCAAGGCAGAGGAGACAAGCTTCCTGTGGAGGATAAATGAGGGCATTGCAATTCAAGTCCAGGCTGCTGGCTCTAAAGCTGGGTTGTGACCATTGCCCTGAACCTCCTGAAGACAAAGGACTGATGCTGGCCATAGCAGGCTTCTCTGGACTTTCCAACAGCACCCGCCAAAGTCAAGGTTCCCTAGTCAGAGGAGTCATATTGTCTAAGCAACAATGGGGGTTGAGGTTCCACCAGCTCTGCCCACTGGCCCACCGGAGATTGCCGTGCCCCCATTGACTCTGACAAGGAGTGTCTTTCCCAAGCAAGCAGCGCCAACTCAGAATGGGGAGCAGCCTTGGGGTTGGGGGCTGAGTTCCAGGGTCTGAAATGACAGCACCTGGGCTTGATGTTGAGCCTCAGTGTGAGTCTTGGGACTCATCGGGGAGCCTGTCTGTGCTTTGGACTTTCTCCCAGGAAAGGCACAGACCCATGCACTGAGATGAAATAGCCCTGGGAATGAGAACAGAAGCCCAAACCTTGGGGACCACAGCGCTGTGAAGGGGAGCTGAGCCATGGTTCCCTCAGGTTTCTCCCCTCTCCTTTCACCGCTGCAACTCAGCCTCTTGCCACCTCCACTCTCTCCACCCCTCCCCTTCCCAGCTTGTGGCTTCCCACTGAATGAGAAGGGGGAGAAAACAAGCATGGAGAAAGGCCTGGGGGAAGGGGTGTCCACTTTGATGATGTGATGCTGCACTTGTTCTGTGAATGAAGGTGATATGGATTCAGGGTGGAGGAAGGGGGTGGAGGAAAGTACTGGGTAGGGCAGCCTGGGATGGAGTTGCCATGGGAACAGCAGCCTGCCAGGAGCCCTGCCTTCAAAGCCGAGGTGCTGTGCGTGTGTGGCAGGTTCCTGAGGGAGGCGGGTGGTGCATGGTGTGTGTGGGGGTAGCGGTTATGATGGGAGCCCCTTGGGACTCCAGCTCCTGGATTCCAGACCAAAACCCTAACCTGAGTGGGAGGTGGCATTATTCAATATTTCCTAGCGATGTCCCCACAGGCTCAAGCCCCCTCTTACTGGGATGGGGGTTGAATCATTCTGGCCATTGTGAAGGAGGGCTCAGAGGGCAACACCTTTTCAAATGTGTTAGGGGTGGAGGGAAGGGACTCTTCCTGTGGGGAGAGGGGTAGTGGTGGAGGTTTGTCCTGTCAAGCTCAGTTTGGGGCAAGTCCAGTCCCTTGAGGTGTTTAGCTTTAACTCCGAGGGCATGTCCTGGAGTCTGAGAATTTAGCCAGGTGAGAAGACCACTGTGTTTGAGATCTTCAGGTATACTGGGGATGCCCCTGTCACCAGTGACCTTCTGGCCACTAGGGGGGGCCATGGTCCAGCCTCCATGGGAGACCTGGTGAGGTAGTGTGGCTGGAAAATAGTCTCAGCGGTACTACTTCCTTTCGTGGGACCAACCCCACTAGACCATGCCACAGCAAACCCTGCTGGCCTTCTGGGGATCAGCGCCATGAGTTGCTTCAGTCTTGGCCTTCTTGGGCTCGGTGCCTGGCTGTTCACACAGAACCACCATGCTATTCAGAGCAGTTCGGCATTGCCTGCTACTCACCAGTGCGTGCTGGGCATTGCAAGGGGCTTCAGACCCATCCAGGAGCCGCGAGCTTCGCACTACACGTCTGAGAGTAGACAGGCAAGCCCTCAGACCTGACCACCTACTCTGAATCCTCACTGCTGTCTCTGTGATTCATCCTGCACGAGCTTGCTAATGGGAGCCTCGCTTTTCTCACCTGCAAAATGGCGATGATAATGGTACCTGGCGCGTGGAGTTGTGACAATGAGATGAGGAAATAGGAATGAAGTCTGTCAGGGTCTGGCAGAGGAAAGGCTCTCCCTCAGCAGGGGTGACAACTCTTAGCAGTGAGTCAGAGGGATGTGGTAGAGGCAGGGGCGAGTGACAACTGTTCCGAAGGAAAGGAAATACAGTGATGGCATGAGACAACCAGGGAGGACTTCCTGGATGTCGTGTCTGGAGTGAGTCGGCAGGACAGCTGGGCAAGGCTGGGCAGGGACGAAGGAATTTAGAGAGCTTGCTTTGTTTGCTCCTCGCAGCCCAAACTGGAGTCCCGCTCCCCTTCCACCCACCTGGACCCTAGCCTGGCTCCCTCTGGCTCCTCCTCCTCCTGTTCCACTTCCCCTCCTTGTCCTCCTCCTTTCTCGCAGGGAAGCCAGTTCATGCTTCCTGGGCAACAAATTTCATGACTAGTGACCACTGTCTGGTGCTGCTCAGTGGTTCCTGACTAGAGACAGACCTGCCCCTCCCCGGATATTCAATGTATGCTGTCATCTTTGCTTGTCATAACTGGGGGGATAGGGAGTGCTATTGGCTGGCCGTGGGTGCAGAGTCGGTCCTTTACCACACAAGGAGTGGAGTGGTCCCAACCAGCGAGGAACCCTGGCTTGGATGGAACACTTCCACTAGGGAGAGAGAGACTGGGCTTCCTGCGTCGGGCTCCTGTGGTCCTGTCATTGTCTCCCCACGCCAGGGCTCGTCGCCAGCATCGCTCCCCCCAGTCTCTCTATCTTCTATTCTAGACCCCTCCACACACACACCCTAGTGCCTCTAGCCTCACGGCCGCCCGCCACTCAATTGCCGGTGCCACTTCCCCTAGGGTCTTGTTCCCTCTTTCATCCTCTGCCTCGCAGGGGTTGCAGACCGCCTGTCAGGCAGGAGTCAGCCGGTGGCTGCACGAGGCTTCGGAGACCGAGCTGCCCGCTGCACTCGGCTTGCCTGCCCACTGATTGGCCGAGCTGCTGTTTCCATGGTAATCTCCCGCAAAGCCCGGCCCCCACCTCGCAGCTACTCCCCCTCCCAGGCCCTATTCAGTGGCGAGAGCAGCGACAGGCAGGTTAATAAAACAGGAGCCGCGTGAGGAGCCCGGCTGTGGGCCGAGGTCCCAGCGTGGTGGCCCGCCCAGAGGAGAGAGGACAGTGGGGGGTGGGGAGTGAGGAGCTCGCTGGAGCGCAGTTAGTGCCCGCCCCACTCCAGCCAATCAGGGGCTCCACCCACTGCAGGTGCTGGGGTTGTGCCCGCTCTGGGATATTGGGGTTTCATTTTCTCATAGTGCGCCTTCCTACAATGGCCTCTAGGGGCAGTGTCACCACCCCCAACAGAACCTCAGGACCCCTGTAACAGGGATGGGAGGAGGTTGGGGATGGGGGAGGATAGTAATGGTTGTGAAAGGCTAGAACTGGGAAAGAAGAGTAGAACAGCGAGCTGGGGTTGAGACAAGAGTGGTGTAGCGCTTGAAGATGGGAAAAGAGACAAGGGGAAAGAGGAAAGGAGTAGGAAGTAGGCAGCTGGCAAACACCGCGTTGTTTGGAATAGAAGAAGAGTGGAGCATGGGGCCTAGAGATGAGGTGGGGTAGGTACAGAGGGGGGCTCCAGAGGGTGCAAGGTTAAAGGCCGAGAGGAGAGGGATTGGAGCTGGGACTATAGGAAGGAGGTGAAGAGGGCTTGAAGGTTTGATAAGGACAGACATTGTTCAGCAGGGCCTTAGGCTGACCACAAGTGCCCAGCCTAGAGCCTGAGGAATAGGTGCCGAGTATGTGCTTGCTGCATAAGCACAGCAGGGGAGGAATGGGGTGGAAACTGGTGGCCTATGGATGCTGCGAATATCTGCTGGAACCAGCAGCCCCAGCAGCACTACTCCTCCCCAGTATCAACCCAGTGTTTACTGTCAAGTCTGTGCTACAGGCTGACATGGATGACCTCATTGAGCACTTACAATAATCCTTTGAGGCAGGCCTATTACGACATCCACCAGAGAGTCAGAGAGGTTGAGTAACTTATTCAAGGTCACAGAGTGCTGATTCTGCCACAGATATAGTGGACACATAATCAGAAGCTGGATCTGGAATCGAGTCATTCTGGCTAGAGATTCAAACCATACAAACAGGTGGGTGATGGGGTAAGCAAGGCATTCTGTGTCCAGAGGTCAAGGATGGATCTGACTGGGACGCTAAGCTGGGAGTCAGGACCCTGGCTGCCATCTGTAACATCACCTGGCTCTGTCCTCAGTGCTCTCTGCTGGGGGAGATGCTAGATTTGCTGAGGTTTTTGTTGTTTTGTTTGTGCATTGTTACAGTTGAAGCATCATGGGACAGGCATAGAGGCCCAATAGCAGTTCTCAGTCACTGTCCTTGAAAAATCAACTGTTTTAAAGCAACGGGGAAGCTTAGAGCTATTGCCTCAAAGCCTGAACTGGAAAGACATTTGGGAAAAAAAAAGCAGCTTGGCTCTAAGTTAAGTGTGACGGCACAGATCTGTAATCCCAGCATGCAGGAGGTGGAGTCAGGAAGGAAACCACGGTACATGGCTACATGGTAGTTCAAGGCCACCATGAACTATGCGTCTTTAAAAAAAAAAAAAGAATGGCTTGGCTCTAGGTCCATCTGTGATGTGGCCTTGGATGAATATTGTAACTTCTGTGAGCTTCAGTTTCCCCATCTGAAAGATGGGGACACATGTGCTAGTTGGTGATACAAGTCACAGTGGAGTGATGCCTGGGAAATGCCTGGCCTGTAGAAAGTCCTTGGTTAATATGGCTTCTTTCTTTCCAGCCAAGAGGTCTCTATAGATGCTGATTCTCCTGAGAAATTTGTAGCACCACACTCCATGATCCAGGAGGAAGGAGCTTCCTGAATAGTTGGGTCTCTGTTGTCCTGACTTCGAAGAATGGAGACAGCCTCCTAGCCTAAAATATGGTGGGACAGAAATGCTCCTCTCTCTAAAATAGGATGGACAGAAGGATCCAGGTTGAGGCAGTGAACAGGATCACTCTGTCATGTCTTCCCAGTCTGCCTCCCTGTTTCTGACCCCACCAGGGAACACCACTAAGAGAGGCTAAACCTCTCAGCAGAAGCTCTGATCTTCTCAGACCACCCACTGGTGGCTGCTGCCCCTGCGCCTGCAGGCTCTGGGGACAGGACTGAGGGACAGGCCACCAACTAGAAGCCCAGGCCAGGGAGGGCACAGGCGGCTGCTGCAACCTGAACACTCGATAAACCATTAATTCTTAATAAACGACAGGTTGTGCATTATTTAACAATAATGATACTTTCTGTTCCATTATAGATTAAAACACCGGCCTCTTCTTATTAATCCTGCATTTCAAAAGCTTGTAAATCCTGCACAGCCAGAGGAGATAAAAGCAGGCTCAACCCTATCCCAGGGCTGACACACTTGCACTGACACAGTGGCTCAGCAGCTCTGCCTGGATGCACACACTTGTGTGCCCTGGACCCACCCACAACACAGTTCCTGGACAACATCAGCACACCTGCTGTGGATATCGTATCGCGTGCCTCGATCCCTCCCCCTCTTACACACACACACACACACACACACACACAGAGAGAGAGAGAGAGAGAGAGAGAGCCTGCCTTTCCATTCTCTACCTCTCCCTCCTTTATCTTCACAGCATTCCACCACACATAACCATAATATGCACATAATATGAGATTGTATTCTCATATGGGTTTTGCATTTCTCAAGGGTCCTGAGGAGGGGATAGGGAGAGGAGAAGATCAATCCTAGGGAGAGGAAAAGAAGAGGTGCACAGAAAAGAAGGGAGCCAACATCTCAAGCCCACAAAGGCTGGTAGCTTCTGAGCTCAAGTCGTCTTGACATGCTGAGAATTGTACAGGGTTCCTGCAGAGTGGCCCCCATTGAACACACACACCCCTCTGTATGTCCCTCGGGTTCTGCTTACACACCCTCCGGGACAGAAGCTCACTCTCACTAGAGACAGCATCTGCATTGCTGCAGAGATCTCACCCTTCTAGAGCTCCTCTAGAAGCCAGGCTTGGTGGTGCACGCCTAAAGTTCCTGCACCAGGGAGGTGGAGGCAACAGGACTAGACGTTCAGCGCCATCCTCTGCTACATTGTGACTTAGAGACCAACCTGAGCTACATGAGACCTTGTCTCAAAAATCAAAGTACAGACAGACAGACAACACAAAGCTTCCTCAGGAGAAATCTTGGCTTCAGGTTCCCTCTGGCACATGGCAGGTCTTTGGGACGAGAACAGCTGCCAGGGTTCACTCTCTGGAGAAAGCACGCGTCTGTGCGACCTCAGGTTGAACTGTGCCTTTATCTTGATGCCTGCAGACCACAGCCCTCTCCATGGTGCAGGCAGAACAGAGGCCAGTTAGACATTCTCTCTGTGGAGAGTCAGAAACTCCGTAACTAAGGAGTTGGAAAGAAAACCTACTGTGACCTTGGATGCCTTGACCAAGGTCATTGCAAAAAAAATCAGCTGCATTTATGGAACTTTTACAAATTCTGGATACCCTGTTGCATGCCCATACTACATTCCATTCTTAGAAAGTGTTTCTGCTCTTCCTGCAAGTGAGGAGGGGTGTTAGCTTGGTTGTGGGCACACAAGAACACAAGTGGTGAAGCCAGAACTTGAAGCAGTTACTGTGTGGCTTTTTAAAATTTTTATGTGCATTGGTGTTTTGCCATGGGTGTTGAGTCTCCTGGAACTGGAATTACAGACTGTTGTGAGCTGCCATGTGGGTACTGGGAATTGAACCCTGGTCATCTGGAAAAACAGCCAGTGCTCATAACCCCTGTACCATCTCACCAGACCCCCGATGTCTGGCTTTTAACCTCTCCTCAGAGTTAGGGTTTTTTGGGTCATCCGAACCCCCAAAGCCAGTAGGACTGGTACAAGCCAAGCTGAACTTTCTCTCCTAGATCGGATTACAGGTGTCCAGTAGACTCTCCAGGAGGAGGTATAAAGATGGAGTCGATGTGGATGAAGGTAGATCACTGGCTTCTTTGGTTTTACTTACTGGTCTGTCTCCCTCCCCCTAGTAGAAGAGGAAGATACATCCCAAGCTGCCAGAGCAGTTCCCTTCTTACTATGGCAGCTTATTTCTTCTGTTCCTCCTCCTCCTCCTTCTTTTGACCAGATTTCACAATGTAGATCAGGCTAGCTGTGATTTTCATCCATCATCCTGCCTTTCTGCTTCCAGAATGCTGTGATTACAGGCATGTGCTACCAAGGTGAGCCAGGCAAGTCCACCGTACAGGGTGATTCGCTGAGCTGGAGTGGTTAAGTCAGTGAGTGGTATCCACGTTCATCTTGCTCAGGACTCTTAGAACTGGTCTGAGGGGTTTCCTAAGAGCAGATCAGGGGGTAGAGAGACAGCTCAGGCATTAAGAGCCCTGGCTGCTCTTCCAGAGGACCCAGGTTTTGTTCCCAGCACCCATACTGCAGCTAACAACCATCTCTAAGCAGCTCCAGCTCCAGAAGACATCTGTAACTGCAGTCCCAGGGGAACTGATGCCCTCTTCTGGCCTCCACAAGTACTGAATGCACATGGTGCACAGACATACAAGCAGGCAAAACACACACACACACACACACACACACACACACACACACACACACACATCCCCCAACAAAAGGATCAGATGAGGGAGGCTGGGGATATAGCTCACTTTGTAGAGTACTGCCTATTGTACTAAAAGCCCTAGGATCTATCCCTGTACCAGATAGGCTCAGTGATTCATGGCTATAATCCCAGGCCTGGAGAGGTAGAAGCAAAGGGGGAGAAAGTATATAGGAGGGTTAAATGTCTGGTGTGGAGGTTCAGACCTATACAGAATCCCAGTACCTGAAGGTAAAGGCTGGAGGATTACAAATTTGAGGCCAGTCCAGGCTAAATGATGAGTTCCAGGTCAGCTATAGCTACAAAGTGACTCCCTGTTTCAAATGCTACCCTTCCCAAAAAAAGACAAAGAAAGAAAAAAAAATCATAGCTGAGTGTGTGAGCCCGTGTGTGTGTGTGTGTGTGTGTGTGTGTGTGTGTGTGTGTGTGTGTGTGTGTGTGCAGGGTAAATGGGAGAAAGGGAGGCATCTTCAAGAAGCACAGAGATGGGGTGGGAAGCTAAGCAGTTTTCTTCCTTTTCGGAAAGGCACAAGTGGGAAATTTGATTTGCTCCCTTGTGGTTTTTGGGCCGACCCCTGAGTGAAGTCAGATCGCTTTTACAAAGGAAAATTTTATCCATTTTCTGGGTTTTATGGGGCTCCCACAATGAGAGAGACCTCTCCTGTTGGTGCTTAGTGAGGATTTCTCTGCATGGCCTACAGTGACTCCGTGTAATCTCCCCAAAAATATGGTGCTAATATTCGCCGGGTTAGGGTTAGTTATTTTTATGTCTCTGTCATTTTGTTTCTCGGCAGCCCTTTCTGCCGCCTGAAGAGGATGCGGCGGACACTTTATTTCCACAGTCATATTTTTTAATTTGATCAAAGCAAATTTCACTTGTTCTCCGTATAAATTATTTAACTCATTTCTTTTAGGTTAAATGTCTCAATAGAAAGTCCCTCCGTCACATTTTCTTCTAGGATTTTAATCAGTGCCTCTAGATTGTATGAGCTTCTTTCTCAGGCTCCATCCTTCTCTGTCTGGGGAGTCTGTGTCCCCAGCTCCCTTTCCTCCTGGCTCCCTTCTCTCCCTGCCCCTACTCTATACCAATGCTTCCAGAGTCTGTGACTCAGGATGACTCTGGATAAGAACACGGCAGGTCAGTTTTTGGAGCCCCTTGAAAATCCTGGCCCCCTCCACTGCATGACATGGCCTGTAGCCTGCTGTAGCCTTACAACCTACAGTTCTTAGTGGCCAGCCACAGTTGCTGCTCTAGCCTCTGGTGGTACCTAGACCCCATATCTATTTTCTTTCTCTTGGGGTTGTAGCATGTGTGTGTGTATGTGTATGTGAGTGTGTATGTGTATGTGTGTATGTGCGTGTGCGTGTGTGTGTGTGGATGTGTGTGTGCATGGACAGAAGTATGGTTCCTCAAGTACCATCCAACTCCCCCAACACCTTTTTTTTTTCGAGCCAGGATTTCTCATTAACCTAGGACTCACCAAGTAGGCTAAGCTGAATGGTCTCTGAGCCCCAATGTCACCTGCACTGTCTCTGCCTTCACAGTGTCAGGATTACAGTGCATATCCTTGTGCTTGGCTTTTCACATGTGTGTTGGGGATAGAATTTAGGTCTTCATGATTGCTAGGCAAATACTTTACGGGCTGAGCCATTTCCTTTGAACATATTTTTTTTTCTTAGTTTTTTCCAGACAGGGTTTCTCTGTGTAGCCCTGGCTGTCCTGGAACTCACTCTGTAGACCAAGCTGGCCTCAAACTCACAAAGAGCTGCCTCCAGAGTGCTGGGATTAAAGGTGTGCACCACCACCACCACCCGGCTCCTATTTATTATTTTTTAAAAATGCATTCTTGGGGATTGAACCCAGGGCTTCACGTTTGCTAGGCAAGCATGCTATCACTGAACTTTATGGCTAAATTTTAATATATGAGCCCTGAATTCTAGCTGTTTCCTAACTGAAAGATCTTTAGTCTGTCAGTTGCCTCTTGGCATAGGACAGGCCCCTGGGAGCTGTTCCCTAGGTCCCAGGTCTCCTAGTGTATATATAGACTTTCTCCTTAGGCTTCTCCTGTTAAAAGTATGTGGTTGAGCCGGGCGGTAGTGGCACACGCCTTTAATCCCAGCACTCGGGAGGCAGAGGCAGGCGGATCTCTGTGAGTTCGAGGCCAGCCTGGTCTACAAGAGCTAGTTCCAGGACAGGCTCCAAAGCTACAGAGAAACCCTGTCTCGAAACACCGCCCCCCAAAAAAAGTATGTGGTTGATGAGTAGGTAGGGCCTCTGACATAAGTATGGGGGTGAGGAGCTGCCCAAAAGAAGGCAGGAAGAGACATGATGTCCCTCACTTTGGCAGTCTACAGCCTCAGATGTTGGCTGAGCAGAATCCAGCCAGGCAACCTCACTACTCCAGACCCGCTCCCTTCCTCGCCACCCATTGCTTTAGCCAAGTGAGAGTCTCCTGTGGGAATTTCCTTTCCTTTTACTTTAAAAACACACAGTAATTAACAAAGGGCTGCTATTAACCGTGACAAGTCAGAAATTGCAATAAAGTCAGCACAGAGTCCACGAGCAGCGTGGAGAGGCCAGTGGGCCTGGCTAAGGTAGAAAAGAGGCCCCCAGGCTATCCAGGGGCTTTCTTTTCAGCCACCGAGGCACTTGGTTTAGTCTCGAAGTCTTCTGCCCAGCCCAGAGTGCTGCACAGGTCAAGCCAGGCCTTAGGTCCAGCTGCTCCTACTTCCTGTCCGGAAAAGTCAGTCCCGGCCATTCTTCCAGCCTCAGGGGTTGCCCTTTTATGAAAAGCTTAAATAATAGGGTCATGGCCCATGGCTGACTGGTGCTTGTCGGTGAGGATGTGACCTTTGCTCTTGGACAGGACCAGAGATTTCCCTTCAGGGTCACTCTAGGTTCTACAAAGCCTTGGAAAACGAGGATCAAAGAAAGCTCTTGAGGCTGCTAGACCGCAGTGTTCCTTCTCCTGTCTGTAGAGCATCTCTGGGGCTGTCATGTCTGCCTTCCCTCCAACACAGTCGAGGATCCTAGGAAGGAGTGGCCTCATTGCTGCCATTGCCCGGAAGTCTGGTTCTAATCTGACTGCAGCCGGTCCCACTCTGTAATTTCTCCTAGCAAGTTTCTGGTGGGCTTAGAGAGGGATTACCTGCTTCTTTTATTTTGCAGATGATGAAACTAAGGCCGAGCGTGACTTGTGTGCGATCACACAGCCAGGGTGGGGCAGGGCTGTGGCTTGAAATGTGGTTACATTTTCTCCGTAGTTTCTGCCTCTCTTGTGTCTCCTGATCTCTGAAGAGATGGATGCCCTAGGGCTAAGGAGGTAAGCTGACTTCCTTTCCTTCCATGCCCACACAGCAGAAGGCATCTCTGCCCGCTTCCATGCTCACCAGACAACTCAAATTGTGCTATCGTGTAGATTTTACTTTGCTTTTTGTGCTTTTGAGACAGGATCTCACGTACCCAAGGTGGCTAGCCTTGTATCCTGGCCTGGCCTTGAACTGTTGATGCTCCCAGGATGACAAATATGCACTTGTCTCTTCAAGTAGATGTTAGCCCTGGGGAAACTGAGACTTGGAGAAGTACAGAGCTTTGCCCAACAGTGAAAGACTGGCAGTGACAGAGCCAGAACTTGAATACAGTTCTGCCTGTCTGCAGTCACCCTGCCCTGAGGTCCTCACCGAAAGGTCAGAGGCAGCCAGACTTGAAGTCTGCAGCAGTGAGTTCAGCCGGGGAGTGTGGAGTTGGAGAAGCTCATTAGCAGAGAAGCTGACACAGCCGTCAAGAGCCCAGCCTTGGCCAGCCCCGCTGACTCCCAGCTATGGTGTAAACAGCCTTACTAATTCTCCAGACTCAATCGCTGTCCCTGATGGATTTCCCGTCATTACTCCTGAGTGAGTGACAACCTGCTCAGACACCTGCCTTCCCGGCTGCCTTCTGAGAGGTTCAGAAATCAGAATGCTTTGCTCCCTAAGTTGATTTCAACTTGTCCTAAAGTCATTTTAATTGGTGAAGCGTCAGAGGCAATTTGGATAACTTTCTGAGAGCCCTTTACTGCTAGCCCTGGGCCGTGTGTGTGTGTGTGTGTGTGTGTGTGTGTGTGTGTGTGCGCATAATGCCACTTTGGCTGGGTGGCACTTTACCTGCCCCTGATTGGTCAGGAAACCGAGCCGCATACATTGCTTAGGTGCTCCTTGCTGCAGTTTCTAGGCTGGTTCCTGAGGATAACAAGATTCATTTTCTCAATGGCTCTGACAGATAGGATTGTTATTGTTATTACACTCATATACCACCTTGCCTCCGAGGAGCTTAAGGCACTTTACAAATTTGAAAATTATCTAATAATCTCCCAGCAACCCTGAGAGAGGAGAGAAACAGCAGAGAGCGGCTCTTTGCAGTAGTCAGAAGACCTGATAGCCCCTGCTGGCCAGCACATGACCACAGCGGGACCCGGATCCTTCAGGATCCTGTTCTAGCTGCAAGAGAAGGAAGAGGAGGAAGATGATCTGGGGGTGTGAAGAGGAGGAAGGGGGAGAGGGGCCCTGGCTCCAAAGGACAAAATCCAATGGGAGGGAGACAAGTTGTGCATAGTTTTCTTTAAAGATACACAAAATGAGAAGAAGCAGAAGGCTCCCAGGGGCTTTCTGGTAAGAGAGCTGAAATTCAAAATGGAAATATATGAGCTGGGGATATAGCTCAGTGGCGGAGTACTTGCCTACCGAGCAGGAGTCTCTGGATTCAAGCTCCACAATCTACCCTCAAAATCAAAATGGATATCTATCAGAGCAGGGGCCTGAGCAGAAATACCTAGAAGCCCCATCCCAGATCTCAATGGCTACTGTTAGATGGCTATGGGAAGCCTCTGCAGGCCTCTGGTTTTTCACCTGCCAACTGAAAATGTGACATTAGGTCTCTGCCAGCCTGACATCCTAAGATTCTGTCTTTCTTTCAGCTCCCTCATGCCAGAGGTGATGTCAGTAATTGCAGCACCTTTACTAAGCATGAAGGGGAAGCTACCATCAAGATGATGGAAGGGTAGCATGCTACTGAGGCTCTCCTTGTCAGGATTAGGGCTTTATGATGGTTCTAAGCAGTACCCTTTGGGGAACAGGCATAGCAATGCCGCTGAGATCTGGGCTTGGATACAGGCCAATGACATAACTGCTGTTTATGACAGTTAGGCAAATGGCATAACATACAAATGACCCTCTGTTTTCTCATTTGTCACAACATAGTGCGAGTGTGACCTTCTGTGGCTGCTGTGAGTCAAGACGAACTGGAAGGGTGTGTGTAAATATCTTAGCTTAGTGCCTGGCCCCTTAGCCACAAAGAGAGCGAAGGTGAGGATGAGACCTGGCTTCTGGTGAGATACTTGCCCTCACTCAAGTGCTGGGAAAGCTTGGGGATATGCAGAGGAAGGTAGCAGGCTGGAGTTTGGGTGGGACAATGAAGCAGGGGCTGGCAGCAAGCAATGATATTCTCTTAGGTGTCTCCTTTTCATCCTCTCTCCACCCAGGACCACGGGTCACAGCTCTTAGTCCCATCACGTCACCATGGCCACCATCATCTCTCTCACCTTGACTCATGTTGGGTTACTGCCAGTGACACCCTTCCTCATTCTGCTCCCCCCAGAAAGCACTTCTGAGTATGTATGGGGCTTTTGGGTGATGTTATTCTACCAGGCTGCTGCTGCTGCCTGGGACATGAGCCTGGTTCCAGAAAAGGCCCATCTGACCTAGATGGTCCACAGAGACGGACCACAGAAGGAGCATTCAGTTAGGACCGGGAGCTGGAGCAAGCAGAGGGGCTCTTGTGGGTATAGAGGAGATGAGGGAGGCTTTTGCACGACTCTCCATTTGTCCCAGAGAAATGAGTATAGTCGACCTTGGATCCTTGGAGGGATTGGTGCCGGGACTGCTTCACCACTGGTTGCCTAAATCTATGGCTGTCCAATCCTTTGTATAAAATGTTGTAGAATTTGCATAGAGCCCTACCAATCCTGCAGCATATTTTAAATCATGCCCAGATGACTTATAATGCCTAATACAATGTAAATGCTGTGTAAAGAGTTGCTGCACTGTGTTGTTTAGGGAATAATGGCAAGGGAAATCGTCTCTACATGTTCAGTATAGATGTAATCTCCCCCACAAAGATTTTCTAATCAAAGTTTGTTGAATCCACAGATGTGCGACCCGTGGGCATAGAGGGCTGGCTGTACTCCCTGTTACTTATTTTTCTCTCTCTCTCTGTATGTATATGATATTCTCTTAGGTGTCTCTTTTTCATCCTCTCTCCACCCAGGACCACGGGTCACAGCTCTTAGTCCCATCATGTCACCATGGCCACCATCATCTCCCTCACCTTGACTCATGTTGGGTTACTGTCAGCGACACTCTTCTTCATTCTGCTCCCCCCAGAAATACACACACACACACACACATACACTATATATATATATATATATAGTGTGTGTGTATGTATATATGAATATATAATATAATGAAGAAATTCTGAGACAAGCAGACCTATTGTGGACTTGGATTCACTCATTCATTCAACAAATGTTTATTTGTTTACTTATTTGTGAGTTTGTGGGTGTATGTGTGTCTACTTGCATGTGGAAGACAGAAATCAACCTTGGAGATGTCATTTCTCAGGTGTTACCTACCTGGAGCTTTTGGGGAACACTTTTTTTTTTGGTTTTTTGAGACAAGGTTTCACTGTTTAACTCTGGCTGTCCTGGAACTCGCTTTGTAGACCAGGCTGGCCTCTAATTCACAGAGATCTGCCTGCCTCTGGTCCCCTGCCCCACAACTGCTGGAATTAAAGGCATGCACCACCCAAGGCCCTGATTTGGGAACACTTTAAAAAACGTATTATTATCATTTTACATATGTGTGTGGCATGTATGTACATGCATGTTCCTGTGTGTGACTATACATGTGTCTGCAGGCTCAAAGTTAATGACAAATGTCTTCCTTAATTGCTTTCTACTTTATTTGTTGAGGCAGGGTCTCTTGCTGAACCTAGAACCCACCAGCTCTGGATAATGCATCTGTCTAGTCTGCTCCAGGATGTTCTCTCTCTCTGCCGCCTAAGTTTTGGGATTGCAGTTAACTTCCATACCTTTCCCACATCTACCTGGCGCTGGAGATCCCACCCCTGGTCCACACGCTTGCACAGTAAATGCTTTAAGCACAGAGGCATCCGCCTAGCCCATACCTTGTGAGACTGGCTTTGAATTTATCCACTAGGCAAAGCTGGCTCCAGGGATTCACCTGTCTCCACCTCCCCAGAGCTGGGATTATGAGTCCATGACACTACAACTGGTTTTAAAAAATGTCTTCTGGGAGTCAGACTCACATTCTCACACGTGCATGGTAGGTGCTTTACCAACTAAGCTACCATCCCATTCCTCTTTAGCTCTCTCTGTGGTGCTAGGATGGAACCCAGGCTCTGTCCACCCTAGCCAGGCACTCAGCTACTGAACTCCATCCCAGCCCCAGCAAAGATTTTTTTAAGTGCTGTCTCTGTCCAGCTGGTGTGCTGGCTGCTGTGAGAGCAGACAGGGACCCTGTCCTGCTGAAGCTGAGAGCCAAAGGAAGGAGAGACATGGAGCTGACACATGAACACAGAAAGGAATGGTTTTAAATATGACACATCCATCCTACCATGCATTTAACAGTATCTCAGAGAGCAAAGCCAAAGTGCCAGCTCCAGAGTGCTGGCCAGGGAAGCTTCTTGGTGGGTGTGTGCAGCAGGAACTGTTCAGGTATTTATTGGCAATAGGGCATAGGAGCAATGAGCACTCAGGAGGCAGAGGCAGGCAGATCGCTGAATTCAAGGCTAACCTGGTCTACACAACGAGTTCCATGACAGCCAGGGCTACATAGAGAAATGCTATCTTGAAAAAAAACCAAACTAACTAACAAACAAAAACAAAATTAAAACCAAAAATCTATTAAATGCATTGTGAAAGAGCTATGGATGTAGCTCCTTTGGTAGCATGCTTTTGTAACACGCACAACAGCCTGAGTTCTCTTCTATCCAGTCTGCCTCTGCCTTCCCCATGTAAGGTTTATAGGCACACACTACCAAATTGTTCCTTATGAAGTTTTTTCTTTTTCCATTTTGTGTGTGTGTATGTGTGGTATGCACGTATGTTTGCATATTTGCAAGTATGTGTGCACAGACATGTGGTGTAGGAGGTCCTTCTTTCTATGTGTTGTTTTATTGGTTGAATAAAGAAACTGCCTTGGCCTTTTGATAGGGCAGGACTTAGATAGGCGGGGAAAAGAGAACAGAATGCTGGGAAGAAGGGAAGTGTGGCAGATGCCATGTTTCTCCTGCCTGAGATGGACGCTGGTTAGGAATCTTTCCCAGTAAGCCACGACCTCGTGGTGACATACAAATTATTAAAAATGGGTTAAACAAATATGTAAGAGTTAGCCAAAAAGAGATTAAAACTAATGAGTCAGACAGTGTTTAAATGAATACAGTTTCTGTGTAATTATTTTGGGAGTTAAGCTAGCTGGGCGCCGGGAATGCAGCCCATGCCTCTTTACTACAGACATGTGGGTACACATATATATGGAAACCCAAGGTTGATGTCTGGATTCATCTTTGATGTTTCTATGTTGTTCAAGAAGGCAGAGTCTCTCAGTTGCACCCAGAGCTTACTGATATGGCCAGTCTCGTTAGCCAGCTTGTTCTGGCTGTTTTCTGTTGGTGTTTTGGAGACTGGAATTATAGGTGATCCGCTGTACCCAACTAGCATTTACATGGGTTCTGGAGGTCCAAACTCAGTCCTCATACTTGTGTGGCATCCACTAAACCACAGAACCCTCCCTAGGCCCTAACCCAGGCTCCGACTAAGTCCTTTTTGGTTGTTTTCAGTTTTCTGGTATTTGGGTTTTTATTTATTTATTTTTTTGACAAAGTATCCACGGAAGCCAGAAGAGGGTGTCTGATCCCCTGAGACTTGGGGTTACAGGCGGTTATGAGCCTCCAAGTGTGGTCTGGGAATCAAACCCAGATCCTTTGGGTGAGCAGCCAATGAGTGCTCTTAACTGCTGAGCCATCTCTCCAGCCCTGTGGCCAGTCTGTTCTATGCACCAAGTCCCAAGCCAGTCAGGACTGTCTGAAAAATCAACCCAAACAAACAAAGCTCTTAGATGATTCAAACTGTCTGTGTTTGACTCCATCAAGTTGGGCAGAGAATTGTGTTTACTGAGCACCTACTGTGTGCCTGCAGCCCTGCTGATTTAGTTTGCTTCTGATGAACATTGCTGTACCCCCTGAATAGAGGAGGAACCCAAGACTCAGAAAACAAAACACTTCCCTTCTCTACTTCTTGGCGAAGTGCCAGTCTTTCTGTGACTCGGATTCTGCTGAGGACAATATCTGTTCCCCAGAACTGTTTGGTGCAAGAAGTCCTGTGAAAAGTCTCTGTTAAGATAGGAAGGTCAGTCCTGAAGACAGAGGCTTGTAATCCTGGCTATTTGAGAGGCTGAGGCAGCAGGACCACAAATTGAAGACCAGTTTGGGTAACATAGAGACACCCTGTCTCAAAATAAAAAGTAGAAAGAGGGCTGGGGATGTAACTCAGTGGTAGACCCTAGATTCAAAGCCCAGTACCACAAAGTTGGAAAAAAAGGTAGGTTTAGCTGCACATTTCCTGCCTCTCTTCATAAGGGACTTTGCTTTCTCTCAGAGGAGCAGAGGGAAGATGAGGCTGGATAGAGGGTGGGGAGAAGCTGCTTGAAACCCAAGCTTTGCTCTAGGAAGGGAGGGGGCCTGAGGGCAGAGGCTGGTGCAGGGGCCTGGGATTGGGAGTGCTAGCAGGCATTGGTGGGACCTGCCTTCAGGTTCCCTTTGTCATTCCTTGTCCCATGGGAGAGTCCTCTGCTGGAGTCCAAAGATCTGGACTGGACTCCTCTGCTCAGGCCAGGGGCGTTCTGTGTCATTCTGTTTCCCCGTAGAACAGAGCAGCTGACCGCACAGGAATTACAGGAATGCACTTTATGCCTGACTCTTAAGTCTCTGCCATCTCACCTGCCAAATCTAAGAAAGTGAAAAATAATGTAGGTCAACTTGACTCCTACAGAAGAGCTGCTGGATGCATGACTCATGGAACAGGTTACCAGAGTTTTAGGGCGAATGTCCCGGCTCTGGAATTCCAAAGGACTGGGCTCTGCCTCAGATCCTGATCCCACCTAGCAAATACCAGGCAGACACAGGAGCTTCCGTTAGCAGGGACACGTGATGACAAATGACAGTTCAGTGACTCCTAAGTCTGTATCCCAGGGTCTGACATACTCTGAGATGCGCTTTTCTTTGTGTGTGTGTGTGCACACGTGCGCACATGCTTGTTCAGGTCATGACCTGTGACAGTCAGAGACAACATGTGGGCGTTGGTTCTCTCTTACCACCATGTGAGTCTGGGGACAGAAATCAGCTTGAGAGAACCATCTCACTGACCTCTGAGGTTTTTATAGAAAAGGGAAGAGACAAGACCCAACTACTGGGCAGCTGATTAAGGTCAGGTAGGTTTCTTTGCTTACTGTCTCAATTCTAGTTCTATGAGAGAGAGGGTCTAAAGAAGTTGGTATCATAAATGTCACTTGAGAGCAATGTGGTGTCCCTGCTCCAGGGTACAGCCTCACTATTTGGGGAATGATCTCATCATAGGGTAATCTGTCCTACAAGGCTGGCTGTTGCTAAGGGGTAGTTTCAGTCCCTTGTCATAAAGATGTTTATTGATCAGTCCTACTGTTCTTGGAACTCAAGGCAATTGCAAAAGCGAGTGACTCGGGAGGGAAAAGATAAGCAGTCAAAAACAGAACCAGAGAAGGACAGGATGGAGTGAGGTCAGGGGCCAGGGACTTCCTTCAATAAACCAAAGGAGGGGCTGGAGAGATGGCTCAGTGGCTAAGAGCAGTGGCTGCTCTTGCAGAGGACCTGGCTTCTGTTCCCAGCACCCACACCGTCACTAACAAGCGTCTGTAGTTCCAATTCCTGGGTATCTGCCACCCACTTCTGGGCCCTGAGGGCACTGCATACTTGTGGTATACAGAATATATGCAGATAAAACACCCATCCACACAAAATAAAAATAAACCTAAAACAAGCAAACAAGGAAAACCGGTCCTGGTAGTGCATGCCTATAATCCCAGCACTTGGGAGGCTGAAGCAGGAGGACTGAGAGTTCAAGGGAGGCCTGGACTGTGCAGCGAGACCCTGCCTAAAAACAAAATGAAATCAAAAGTTCAATGCTCCAAGTCACATTTTAATTTATTCGTTTGTTTGTTTGAGACATGGTCTCAAACTCACTAGGTATTTTTAATTGAATGTTCTTCCTGTCTCTTTCTGTTGAGGGCTAGGATTATAGGTATGTGCCACCACAGCCAGTTTAGGCAATGTGGGGGACTGAATCAGGGATTTAAGCATACTAGGAAAGTATTTGAATCTGAGTTACATCCACAGCTGCCACATTGTGTGTGTGTGTGTGTGTGCATTTGAATGTGTGTATATGCATGCATTTGAATGTGTGTGTGGGGGTGTGTATATGCAAGACCTCAGGTATTGTTCCTCAGACCTGAGACAGGGCCTCTGGTCTGGAGCTTACTTACCAAATAGGCTAGGCTAGGCTGACTGGCCAGTGAGCCCTCCCCCAGACTCACCTATCTCCATTTTCTAAGTGCTCTGGTTAAAAAAGTACTGCTCATATTTCTTTATTTATTTATTGTTTTGTTTTGTTTTTGTTTTTGTTTTTCTTTCTTTCTTTTTTTTTTTTGAGATGGTTTCTGTGTGACAGCCCTGGCTGTCCTGGAACTCATGTTGGCCTTGAACTCACAGAGATCCACCTACTTCTGCCTCCTGAGTGCTGAGATTAAAAGCACGTACCTCCATGCCAGATTTTTTTTTTCAGTAAGTTTTGGGACTAGAACTTAGGTCCTCATTTTCAAGGCAAGCACTTTTCAAGTCAGGCAGCTCCCCAGCCTGCAAGTCACATTTTCAAAGGTTTAGTGTGTGTGTGTGTGTGTGTGTGTGTGTGTGTGTGTGTGTGTGTGCACGCGCGCGCGCGTGCATATAACAGAGGAGATGTATGTGTAAACTACTTGAAAGTGCACAAAATAAAGAAAATAGCCCTCTGTCTCAGGGGGTCAGGTTGAGATTGCAGGAAGAATAATAAGACTGATGTGACTTTAGCTGTTTACATAAGTTTGACTTACTAATTAAACTATGTTTTTATGAAAGCAGGGCCAATGGTACACCGCTTATAGGGCTGTCAGTACCAGAGGACTAGAAGAATTCACATATGGAAGGCGCTTCGCACCACGGAGCACAGAATAGATAGGTATTGGAGTCTCCGGGGTGTTCGTGGCCTGCTCGGAATGCCTGGCATCCTGAATGTGCACCCTTGTTGTGGCCTCAGGGCTTGCCTTAGCCAAGGGTGTGCCTGCTTGGTTGCACAGGCTTTCTTGAATTCCTCCCTTCTGCTCAACACACCTCAGGTGGCTGCACCCAACCTCAGGTTAGAACAAGGCCCAGTTGGGCCCAGGCCAGACCAACCAAAACCCAGTCAACTGGAAGGAAAGAAATACTTGCTTTGAGGTGGTTTGTGGCACAGTGTTCCTTGAGCAAAAGGCTGAAGCATGCAGAGCAATGTGGTTACACGCAAGACCCTTGGCTAAGCACTGAGCATGCAATAATGGGCAAAGCCAGATATGGTCATTTAAAGGCAGGGAAGTGCAGAGGGTGCCTTTTGAAGGGGAAGGGGCCAAGAAAAATTCTGAGTGACACTTAAGTAGAAATGAATAGATTTTGTTTTGTTTTGTTTTTCCGGATAGTGTTTCTCTTTGTAGCCTGTTTGATCTGGGACTTGCTTTCTGGGCCAGGCTGGCCTTCGCTTCCTGAATGCTGGGATTGAAGGTGTGTGCCGCCGCAGCCTGGCTGGCTAGTAGACGACTACTTTTTAATATTTTAATTAGAGACAGGGTTTCACCAAGTTGCCCAGGCTGACTTCAGACTTGCTCTGTAGCCTTTGCAGATCTTGAACTTGAGGCTTGTCTTGCCTCAGCCTCTCGAGTAGCTTACTGAGATCACAGCTGTGTCCCAGCAGGCCCAGACTCAAGGATACTTTTCTAAGTGGCGGGAAATGATGGAGGCATCTGGGAAGAGACTTTGATACAAAGGACAGGGGGATGAGACTAGATTTATTTTTGAAGTATCTTTTGCACTGAGGTTGTATGATGCTGGAAATCCTCTTAGTTGGGTATTAAATAAAATTATTACAACTCTATGCCTGTGTCTGTGTCTCTCCTACATTGGTATTCATATTCACGGACGACTTCAGGTTCATGAGAGGTCCCCAGTGTCATCTATAGACTTCCAGGATTCTTGAAAGCCTAGAGTCTTCCTCATCAACAATGTGTGTGTTTCTAAAACCCACACCCACCTCCTGGGCACCATAGGTCTCTCAAACCTGAGCTGCTGGCACTGACCTTGTGACTGAAGTCTGTCCCAGGGCCCCAGGGTCTGAGGTTGGATAATAACACCTCACCAGGGACTGGGGGAGAGGTGGGAGGTGCCACCGACCCTGGTATCTGTGAGCCTCGCATCAGTGCAAATCAATGCAAAATTAAAATTCATGATGGTTCCGGGGCACAACTGCAAACAATTTGTTCAGTAAACTTGGCTCTAATTGGCATTCGTAGAATTTCCTGTTAATCAGGCCCCTTGGGCTCTGTGGGACTGGGATGCTCTGTCTCCTCCTGACAGGACAGGCAGTGTAGAAGCTGGGGCGAGCGGAAGGGGGCAGGCAGGATGTTCAGATATGGGCATCTGCAGCCACGTGCCTGGTTGTGGGTTGCAGTGTGGACTCAAGGGCCAGGTTGGGTGTCACCCACAAGAGGGCCTCCGTGCCGTATGGTGTAGCTTTCCATTAGAGGCAGAGTTAGATACGCCTGAGTCTGTCTGGGGTCTTAGCTAGGAGTGTATGTATGCCAGAGTGTGTGCAGGTAACATGGTAATGCTTATCAGCTGGGGCATGTGTACAGGGGACATAGGTGTGCAGCTATCAGAATGCTTGTGTGAGGGCCCACACAGTATGTCAATGTCTGTATGTGGTCTGTGGAATATTTGTGGATTGGCTGAATAGTGCGAGTTTGGAATCTGAGTTTTCAACATGGAGTCTCCTGGGTCCACAATCTTCGGCTTTCTCTTTGGCTCTGAAGATGGTAGGCAACTGGTGAGCCAGCTGGTCCTCAGAGAGTCTCTGCCTGCTGTTTCTGACTGATCATTAAAGTACGGCTGGATTCCCAGCGGCAACCATGCTGGCTCCCCATGCCCACCACCTTTTCCCCTAAGTCTCTATCATCTATCACCAAGGACTTGAGCCCTAGGCCAAAGGCTTTTGAGGGCTCTGCCATTGAAGATGATCAACGGCCTCAGTGATGGGAAAAACCCACAAGAAGAAATCGTGAGCAACAAATGCATAATGAACTGCCAGCAAAGCGTTACACTATGCCTACGGCCAGCTACCCAGCTCATCCAGCGTCGGTAATGGGATGGAGTGTGAAACTGGGCGTGGTTAACGCAGTTGGTGTGATTTGGAGAGTATCCTCAGGAGTAAGGAGAGGCCAGTGGGTCTAAAGACAGCTTCAACCAGTCCTGGGGCTCTTCGCCAGTGTCTTTGCTCACTCTTACAGGGAGGAATCCTCTGTTTGTGTGCAGCGATGAGAGGGTCATCTCAGCACGCTGTCAGACCCCTGCCACACAGTGACTAGAAAAAGCTCTGTGTGTGTGTGTATGTGTGTGTGTACACAGATAGCTTGTCTGTGCTGTGCTTGAGGGGAGGCACTTGGGGTGTACTCCACGGTCATTATCACAGTCAGAACAGCTCTTGCCCTCGGGCTGCCCTCAGTCATCTAAGCAGCTGCTGCTTTCCCTAAATTAACCCCTATGTTCCAGTCCTTCATTTTCCTGCTAGGGGTCCATGGGCTGATTGGGCAGGGGTCTCAATGGATGGAGCCCCAGCAGGTAAGCTGATGTTACACAGCCCCAGGCTCATCCATGGTCCCCAGGGGTTCCTCTTCTTTTTTGATTCCTGGGGCTGTGACCACGGGGATTATCAGATTGAGCATCTGAGCCTTCCTTGGATGTGACTGAGTCTGGATGAGAGCACTGAGGCAGGCAGGGACAGGGATGCTCTCTGGATCCCAGCATAGGGCTGCTCTGGATCCCAGCATAGGGTTGTTCTGGATCCCAGCATAGGGCTCTTCTGGATCCCAGCATAGGGCTGCTCCGGATCCCAGCATAGGGCTCTTCTGGATCCCAGCATAGGGCTGCTCTGGATCCCAGCATAGGGCTGCTCTGGATCCCAGCATAGGGCTGCTCTGGATCCCAGCATAGGGCTGCTCTGGTAGCCTGGCAAGGGTCAAAAGAACCTTGAACTTGTAGGTAGCAGATAGGCTTTGCCAAACTGGGAGGCTGTGAGATACCTCGGGCTTTTTCGGGTCATCGTAGAGGGTCACCTAGGCAGATGGTGTGTAGCACTTCTTTACCGACCCATAGAACCAAATCCTGGTTGGGGGTGGGGAATGGGGACCTGAGATCTCTGCAGAGGAAAGTAAGAGGCTGATAAAGACGGGGAGGATGAGCTATGCTAGAGGGCCTAGCAGAGCTGCCTCTCTGAGAACGGGAGGAAGGAATAGGCTTCTTCACAGAAGGGGAGACTCAGACAAGATGTAGACAAGGAAGCCCAGTTTGAGCTGGGCACTCAGAGCTTGTAGACCCACACGGCAGCCCCTTTACAACACAGAAGCTCCACTAGGTGGAACAGGACGCCAACCATGAGGGGAGGCTGAGGAGACGGCTCCTTTGTTAAGTGCTTCTTGTGTAAGCTTGAGGACCTAAGTTCGCATCCCCAGCACCGATGTAAAAAGCGGGGACCGCTGGTGCATATCTTTAGACAGGATGATCCTAGGGCTTTCTGACCAGTCCGTCTCATCAAAATAGTGAGCTCCAAGTTCAGTGAAAGGACTCTGCCTCAAAGCAGAAGATGGAGAGCAATTGATGCTCAGTGACTAACTACAACCACCACCTCTGGCTTCTGTAAACATGTGTGTACATGTGTGTACATGTACTTGCACACACAGATACATATACATACCACACACACAGTCCCACAAGCAGTGGAGAACTCAGCTTAGGGGCATCTGCTTGGAGAAGGTGACATCTTAGTGGAGGACTGCATGATTGCAGTAACAACAAATTAGTATTTATAGTAACAGTAACGATTGACAAAATACTGAGAACTTGCTGACATCAGGAATCTTCGTTAATCTCGACTGCTGCCTGCAAGTAAAATACTAATATCCCTTAGCACACCTTTAATCCCAGTGCTCGGGAGGCAGAGGCAGGCAGATCTCTGTGAGTTTGAGATAGCCAGGTCTACAAGAGCTAGTTCCAGGACAGGCTCCAAAGCTACAGCGAAACCCTGTCTCAAAAAACCAAATATCCCCATACTACAGAATGTCTTAGTTACTTTTCTTTTGCTGTGATAGAACATCATGATCCAAGGCAATTAAAGGAAGCATTTAGTTTGGCTTATGGTTTTAGAGGGCTGGAGTGCGTGAGGTTGGAGCAAAGGAACAACTGAGAGCTCACATCTTGATGTACAACCAGGAGGCAGAGAGGGAGGCCCTGAGAATGGCACAAGTCTTTTGAAACCTCAAAGTCTGCCCCAGTAATACACACCTCCTCCAACAAGGCCACACCTCCTAATCCTTCCCAAACAGTTCCACCCACTCCAAGTATTCAAATATATGAGCCCATGGAGGGGGCTATTCTCATTCAGACAACTATAGGTAATTGATTGATTGGTTAATTAAAAATGTTTAGATTTATTTATTTTATTTTTATATGTATGACTGTTTTGCTTATATGTATGTGTACCACATGTATGCTGTCTGATGCCTGTAGAGGTCAGAAGAGGGCATCAGATCTCCCGGAACTGGAGTTATGGATGGTTGTGAACCATAATGTGGGTGCTGGGAACTGAACCTGGGTCCTTTGGAAGAACAGTCCTCTTAACCAATGAAACAACTCTCTAGACTCATACCTCATTTTATTTTTTGGTTTTTCAAGACAGGGTTTCTCTGTGTAGCCCTGGCTGTCCTAGAACTCAGTACACCAAGCTGGCCTCTGCTACCTGAATGCTGGGATTAGAGGTGTGTGCCACCATGCCCCTGATTTGAAAAACTGAAACAAGGTTTTATGTAGTACTGGTTAGCTTAGAACTTGCTGTAGACCAGGTTGGCCTTGATTTGTGGTGATCCTTCTACATTTTCTCCCAAGGGCTGGAACTGCAGGTAGTCACCGTTCTACCTGTCCTGAAATGCTTTGCCAAAGACCATGCACTTGACAAGAGACAGCCAAGGTTTCGCATACACAAGTTGAGCTGCCCATCCACACCAGAACATGGTCTGGGAGGAGCTGAGTGTTCTCCTCATTTCAGGGCAGCGCAAATCTCTGAGGCAGCCCTGATCTTTAGAGGCTGCTGCAGCAGCCTAGATCAGGACTCCATCAGCAGGATGCTGGGGAAATGGGAGGAGGAGGAGGAGAGCCCTCAGCCTGTGTTTGCAGAAACAGACACCTACCTGCCCTGTTTTCAGTTGCTTCTTGGTTGAGAAGGGAAAAGTCCCGCGTTTTTATGGCACCAGCTTGTAATTCTATTTTCTGTTGAAATTCTGGTGAGGGAAAAATAAGAGACATCAGAGAAACCTTCAGAATCTCATTTGGAGAATCTGAGCTGCAGATAAATGAGCCTCCTGCAGAAACGCTACATCAAAGCAAATTTTCTCAGCTGTATTTTCTTTCTTTTAATAGGGCCATTTACTACATTAATATTCCAGGAAGTCATTTTAATTTCATGTTTATCATCCATTGGGAAAGTTAAACGGGATCAATATGTAACCAGTGGTGACTTGGGGGGACCTTAGGGGAGAAGAGGTGCGTTTGGAGGCCTTGATGATTCCACCCGTGGGAGTCCTTTGGAGGGGAAGGGGAGGCAGTCGGGGAGAGGTGGGTGTATGGAATGGGGTGGGGAGGGGCCAGGGATGAACAGGGGAATAGTAAGGTGTAATTGTCTGAGAATGTGTTCGAGGGACAATTATTGTGCATCATGTAGCGAGGGCATTGATCATGCTTCATGCTTTTAATCGCCATACAACACATGGAGTTGGCATCCTTTTTTTAAAAGATTTATTTATTTATTATGTATACAACATTCTGCCTCCATGTATGCCCACACGCCAGAGGAGGGTGCCAGATCTTATTACAGATGGTTGTGAGCCACCATGTGGTTGCTGGGAATTGAACTCAGGACCTCTGGAAGAGTAGCCAGTGCTCTCAACCATCTCTCCAGCCCCTGGAGTTGGCATCCTTATTCCCATCCTTACCTATGGAAAGACTGACGCTCAGACCTGCCTCACGCACAAGGTCTTATAAAAGTCTGGCTCGTTCCTTCAATAAGTGTGTGTGAAGCGCCTGCTCTGTGCCAGGTGTTTGCCTGGTAGCCAGAGATATTAGGTCAGTGAAGTTAATTTACCAGCTGGGCATGGTGAGGAACAGCTGTAATCCCAGCACTTAGGCTAGTGGACGTAGGAGGCTCAGGAGATCAAGGTCACCTTTGGCCACCTCGTGAGTCAAGGCCAGCCTGACACCTTGTCTCAACACCCGCCAAAGTTAATTTACCAGAAGCCTAAGGATTCACAGCAGATCTAAGGTCTCTCTGGGTCTGGCCCCAGATGATGTGAGGGAGGACACAGGTGGGCCCCTGCCACAGAAGAGGTTGCCCTCAGTGAGTTGAGGGCAGGCTTTCATCAAACACAAAAGGAAAGAGTGACTCTCCCCTGCAAAGGAAGCCCAGAGTTACAGAGCTGGGATAGCGGCTGCACCCAGCCACTCTGGGAGGCCAGAGAAGGTCTTCTGGCCATGTGGATGACATGTGGCTCTGCTGAGATGACAAGGGGCTGGCAGCTGGCAAGAGCGATGACTAGAAGGTCCTGGAGCAGAGGCAGGGAAGGGTGCTGAAGCACAGACCTGAGGTGGACGCAGGCTGCAGTGGGGTCTCCATAGGGGAGGGACCCAGGGAGCTCTGGAAAGTCACCAGGCAGATTTCCGTTTTAGGTCATGGGTCTGCCGGATAGTGGAAGCAGACAGGTGAGAGGCTATGGGTCTTCCACAGAGTTATGTGAGATAGGTCTTCAGGAGTTTGGAGGTGTAAAAGGGGGGAAAACCCATCAGAGATTTTTCATTTTATCTCTCCTGTAGTGTTATCAGCAGCTCATCCTGTGGCTTTACCTTCACCGTGGGACACATCCAGAATGGGAACGTAGTACCACCTCCATCACTGCTTCCCTGCATAAGCATCCATCTATTGTCACCTGCATTATCGCCCACAGCCTTCTAGCTCTTCTTTGCTTCTGAGCTGGGCTCCCTGTGGTCCATTCTCAATGCCACATCAGAGAGGTACCTTTAACTATGAATATGATTCCTAAAACCCTCTGAAGCATCATTGTCTCACGAAGATAGATGCTCAGGGTCCTTTCAAAGGCCAACAAGCTGCCATGTAATCAGCACTCCCCACTATTTTAAGACTCAATTTTTACTACTCTTTCTTATGATCTCCTGGGTGTGTCCCACCTCAGGGCCTTTGCACTTACTTGGCCCTCTGTTCCATTCCTCCCCTTGTTTTTTCTTAGACTATCTTATCTTATTTGTCACCTTTCTCATCAACGATTCCTCTCTTCTGCCTCTTGATTGTGTTCTATTGTATTCATCTTCTGTAGGTTTTATAGTCACTTTTCTATTGCCATGGTAAAACACCATGACCAAGGCAACTTATAGAAGAAAGCATTTAATGGGGCTTACGGTTTCAGAGGTTGAGTCCATGGCTATAATGCTAGGGAGCAAGACAGCAGGCAGTCAGACTTGGTTCTGGGGTAATGGATAAGAGCTTACATCTGATCCACAGGAGGCACAGAGAGAGAGGTGGGGGAGAGGAGAGAGACAGAGAGATGGAGAGAGAGACACACAGAGAGAGACAGAGACACAGAGAGAGATGGAGACAGTAGTAATTAGGAATAGTGTGGTCTTTTGAAAATTCCAAACCCACCCCCAGTGACACACCTCATCCAGCAAGGCCACACCTCCTAATTCTTCCCAAACATTTCCACCATCAGGGGACCAAGCATTTAAATCTATAAGTCTATAGGGACATCCTCACTGAAACCACTACAGCTGTGTTATAATTGGCTTGTTTATCTTGCTTGTGATCACACGGATGGGGATCTTGGTCTTGCTGCTCTGTGTTGTCTTCACAGTAGCTCACTGAATCAGCTAAGAGGGGTCGCTGCAAAGGGGAATGTTAAGTTTTTACAATTAATTAAGATTTTTCTTTCTTTATTTTTGTATGAATTTTTTGCCTACATGTATGTCTGTTGAACATGTGGGTGCCTGGTCCCTGTGGAGACCAGAAGAGGGTAACAGATCCCCTGGAACAAGTGTTACAGACAGCTGTGAACCAATGTATGGGTGCTGGGAATCGACCTGGGTCCTCTGCAAGAACAGCCTATGCTCTTAACCATCTCTCCAGCCCTAAAACTATTTTTGAGACAGGGTCTTATTATTCCAGGCTGGTCTCAGATTCACCGAGGATATAGCTGAGGATGAACTTGAATTTATTTCCCTGTCTCCACCTCCAAAGTGCTAGGGTTACAGGTGCTAGAGTCAAACCCAGGGCTTTAGCCATGGTAGCCAAGCACTCTACCAATTGAGCCACACCCTCAGCCTAAAGGAATACTACTTCTATTTGAAATGAACTTTTGTTGTTGTCGTTTGTTCCATTGACTCTTAACAGCCCTCCATGACAACAAATGTTATTAGCTCCATGTTCTAGGTGAGACAGCTGAGACTCCAGGAGGCAGTGTAGAGTTGGGCATCTTCCAAACCTCAGAGGACACAAGCTGATCCTACCTGGTTGAGAGGACTAGCCTCTGTGTGTCCCAGGTATGGCAGTGTAGGTACACTTCTGTCCTGGCTGTGCCTCAGTGTTCACGTTTGCAGGATGGGAGCGATCACTGTTTTGGCCACCTGGGGCTGTTGGCGCTTCAGTGGGAGGCTCCTGAGCAGTCTTGTGCCTGGGTTATGTGGCTGACTTAGGGTCAGCTGTTGTTATCAGAGTTCATGCTGCTGCCTGAGTCGTGGGTCTTGGGCTTTTCCCTCTCCGGGGTCTCCATCACATTTCCACAGGGACTTCAGGTCAGCCAGGGGCTCTGCCTCCGATGGCAGTGGCCAGGCTTGTCCAGTCCCATTTGTTGAGGTGGAATTTAATTTCTCCCTAAGCCGAGAGTCTTCTGCCCCCTCCTGCCCTTTCTCTTGCTCTCATCAGCTGGAAAATGAGCTCTGGGAGCTTTCCCCCTGGTCCAGAAACCCAAGGTGAAGAATTTCATTAACAATCAAGAGGACATAATCAACATTCTAATAATTCCAGATCCACACTCCCTCTTTTGTAGCCCCCCTAAAGTACCCTGCCCCCCCTTCATCCTGTTCCCTGCTCTCCTAGACATCCTCACCTTGACAAAGAAATCTCATTTCCTTTCCAGTCAAATTTGCTTTGCTATTAGATTGAGGACCTTACCTTCTGGCATGATGTTGAAAGATGTTCTTCCCACCTCTCAGACTTCTGCCTCCGAAGGACACAAGTGTTAACAAGGGAGTCCCCAGAGGCTGGTTTCTTCATACCTCCTGCGTGGTTTTGTGGCCCATACATGGCATACTTCTTTAAGGACCCAGGGATCTTGGCCCCTTGGCCAGAGAAGTGGGACTATTCTTAATTGAGACAGAGGATGTTATGGTGAGTTTTCTGGCCTGAAGAATGTTCCAGAACATCAAAGAGTTTTTTTTTTCCCCGAGTACCAGATACATTTCACATTGCTCAAGGGCTTACCCTCAAAGTCCCTACCCCAGCCATTGGGAAGACCTGCCTATATCATCTTCTGGCTATGTAACCTTGGGTACTAAGCTTTCTGAGCCCGATTATGGTGAGGACCTTCTTGCTGGCGGGACTCTACAAGTACGGGCATTGCCTGGTGAGAGAGACACATACAGAAGACAGAGCCAAATTGCCCTTTGTATGAGACCCACTCTGCAGATACCATGAACACACGGATGGGGGTGCGACTCAGAGTTACAGCACTGACTGAGCGTGTGAGAGAGTCTGGGTTTGTCTCCTAGTACTTGAACACGCATACACACACACACACAAGAGGGGGAAAGGAGAGAGAGATATATTTTTACAAATCTGTCAATGGGTTCATCCATTCATTAACACAGAGTCTTCATGATCTAATTACCTCTAAAAGGTCCCACATCCTAACCTTTCACATGGGAACTAAGCCTTGGCGTGAATTTGGGCGGGGACTAACTTGTTCATGGCACCAAACTGATTTCCTTGCTTATCCAATGAGGATAATAGCAACAACTACCTCCCTTCCTAAGATCCCTGGGCATGCAATGAGGGAATGCTTGGGGCGTGCCTGGCATGGAGTGGGCACAGTTGCTCAGAGCTGTCACATTACCCCGAGCACAGTAGTAATGTCTTGGCCCTTGACTCCTGTAGCATGGTGGTGGCATTCTCTTTCCTGCCTTTATTACGCTCTCATGTGCTTGGCATACAGTTATTGGGTTTGTTATTTTTACTATTTATTTATTTATTGATTTTTTTTTCAAGAAAGGGGTTTCTCTGTGTAGCCCTATGGCTGTCCTGGAACTAGCTCTGTAGACCAGGCTGGCCTTGAACTCAGAGATCCACTTGCCTCTGACTCCCAGCGCTGGGATTAAAGGCGTGCACCATCACTGCCCCTCAGGTTTGTTTGTTTTTAAAGCATCAAGAAAATTTTACTTAAAACAAAGTAATAGAAAAACTCAGAATATACTGTAAGAAACAACAGGCCATATGGATGAAGATACTCAACGGCCTGTTTGGCATTTCATCTGTTTGTTTTGAGACAGAACCTTATGTAGTTCAGTCTAGGTTTTGAACTCCTGATCCTCCTGCCTCTGTCTCCCTGGGATCATAGACAGGACATTTGCAGCTCATTATTGAGTTCTGTCTGATGATGGCGCCCACCCCAGAGGGACTCTGTCTCTCTGAGCCCAAGTGTAGGACTTTCATAGAGAGGGTGAATCCCAAGGCTGCTGGGGCTGCTGAACTCCAGTCTCCTCTGTGACTCTGGCAGAGATTAACCCTTTAGTGGACAAGAGTGTTGCTGTGCCAAGTGACATGGAGTGGCTGTACTGACTGGAGCTTCACCCAGGCATGAAACCTCCAGACCTCTTCCCTTCCAGCTCTGGAAGGGCAGATGGCCCTGTGTCGTCCTCTCCCAAGCCATCTCTGCCCTTCCCCCAACAGAGGATCTCTCCAGCAGGTTTTGCTCTGTGCCTGTGTGCATGCACGTGCGAGTCAGGCTCTGTGGAAGAAGAGGGAAGGAGAACCGGAGAAGTCCCGCTTCCCTTTCTAATGGGGACATACGGGGCTGTTCCCACTTGTGGGGGAGGAAAGACAGATGGTTGGGAGTCTGCGTGAAGGTCTCCCGCCTTCACCCCTCTGGCCCCCAATCCTTCCTCCATATGGCACCGTATCGTGCTCCTGTCCCAATACTTCCTATGACTCTTCTGTGCCCTCTGGATGAAGTGTACATCTTCAGACAGGGCTTTAGCTAGCCTGCAGCCTCTACACTTGACCACACCTCCCCTCCGAGGCCTCTCGCCTATGCTGTTCCCTCTGCTTGGACCAGTTTCCTTGTCTGGCTCTCACCTTATCCCTGAGTAAATGGAAAAGTCATTGTCATTCCTTACTGGGAAGCTTTCTCATTCCACACCTCTCAGCGAGGACAAGTTCCTCTTCTGGCTTTACAGACCACCGCTGGCCATCCCATCCTCCATGCTCTCTGTGAGTCCTCTAGACCAGCCCTAGTAGCTGTACTGCAGCTGGGAAGGCAAGACCTTGCCTCGTTGGCATGCACATTGCCTGGCACCATGCCCAGCTTTCAGAAGACATTGGTGGAGGAAACCCCAGGACACATCAAAATGCCAATCATTCCTGCTAGAAGCAGATTAGACAAAGCAAAAGTACCCCTCCCCCACCCCCATTTTCAAGGCTCAGGCAGTGGGCGACCAGGCAGAGAGGAAAAGCAATGAGGACTCTCACTCCAGGCTCTTGTCCTCCCATGATAGAAGGGATCCCAGGCCAAAAAAGGGAGAAGGAGATGCCACAAGAGTCCCACAGCAGCAGGGCATGAGATGTGTGTCAGTGTGGAGATGTGCTCTGTATTTGACAGGCCAAGGACCCTCTCTTATGATCAGAGCCTTTGACTGCCTCACAGTAGGGGACCCAGCTTCTTGAAGGAGCCAGCCTAGGGCTTCGGGAGAGAGCACTGGGGAGTCAAACTAGCTGGGTCCTAAATTAGAGCTCAATGTCATCTCAAACCCCCATGGAAGCTGAGAACTGACACCCAGGGGGCATGGGAGACATCAGGGATTCAATCACAGGCTAATAGCCTCCCAGCCTGAGATGCAATTAGGGGCTGGTTCCCAGGGGCCTGCAGGCAGTGGGAAGGACAGTTACTAGGTTGGAGTTGGAGGTGGGGGCCACCTCTTTAGTCCTGAGTCTTATTGAGATGCCAGGATGAAGGCAGAGGAGAATGAGGAGGGCTCCAAAGAGAAGCAAGGGTGAGAACATAGATGAACAGTGTTCAGAGAGAGGCCCTGGACCCACCAGAGCTCAGTAAAGTACTATCACCATGGACGGCTTAGGGAGGGGCATCACTTGCTTGGCTCCAACTCTGGCCTCGGACTTCTGAAGGTTTGGTTCCAGTTCCAGCCTGTCTACTGACCAGATCCATCCCTTCATCCCCAAACACGGAGCACTGATTGGTTTTGTCACCTGTAGACAGAACCAACACCAGTCCTTTCCCAAGCATGGGCAAGAGGAATGAGGCGGGGTGGGCTTCCAGTTCTGCCTAAACATTGCTGCCACCAGAGGGTCTCCTAATCACACCCTTGTCCTCAGCTACCTCTCTGACATTTCGCCCCTGACCCTAAAGGTAGCACTTTCTGAAGCTCAGAGGCCCCACAAAGGCCTCTGGTCCCAGGCTGCAGGAGACAAAATTCTGTAGAGTTTTCTTTCCCAGTTTTGCTTTTTCAAGACAGGGTTTCTTTGTTGTAGCCCTGGCTGTCCTGCAACTCACTATGTAGACCAGGCTGGCCTTAAACTCACAGAGAACTACCTGCCTCTGCCTCCCAAGTGCTGGGATTAAAGGTGTGTACCACCACGCCTGGCTGAGTTTTCTTTCTTTAAGAAAAAAATTGTGTGTGTGTGTGTGTGTGTGTGTGGTGTGTGCATGCGTGCATGTGTTTGCAGATCTGTGCGTGTGCCCATGGAGACCAGAAGAGGGCCTCAGATCCCCAGGAGCTGTAGTTGCAGAATGTTGGGGAGCTGCCCCATATGGGAGCTGGGAACCCAAACTCCTATCCTGTGCAAGAGCAGCAAGCACTCTTAACCTGGAGCTGACTTTCTGCAGAGCCTCAAGCAGGGCCCATGGGAGCAAGGAATTGTTCAAGGGCAGTTCGACAGCATGCTACTGTGAGGAGCATCAGACTCACTGGGTCATTTCATGGCCAACAGGAAGAGTTTTGAGGGAGGCGCCAGCTCATTATACCTGGTCTTTGTTGAGCACTTTGTATCTGTCACACAAGCCCAGGAGAGGGGTGCAGTTATCCCAGTTTCACAAAAGGTTCAATAGATGACATGTTGATCCAAGGATGCCTGATTAGGGAGTAACAGCCCTAGGATGCGGGCTTAGGTTTCCTAGTGCCTGGGTTCTGAAGAGGAGGCCCCATTGCTGGGCTTGGGGGAGTTTAGGAATGGTTTTTATTCTCATAGTCCTGCAAGATCTCCTCCAGAGTTCCAGGATGGGAAGAAATATGAAAATCAGACTGGGCTATATGAATACAATGTCACTGGCAGGGCCGGTGGATGCTCCCACGCCCTGTTTCTATGTCCATGTCTGCTCTGTGCTTCCTCGCCACCTCTCTACCTCTCACCAAGTCCAGGTGCTTTGAGATAAAGAGCTGGCAGAACCCCAGCATGTTGAGTGGCTGCTTTGGGGTAACTAGAAACCTGGATTTCCTAGACCCTGTGACTCAATATGGTTTCACCCAAAATGTCCCCACTGTAGTTGTCAGCGAAAGCAGAAAACAAGAGCCTCCAAATTCCCAGCAAAGGGGCTAAATTGGTCACCCATACCCACCTCTGTCATAGGTTTGGGAGAGGGAATCACACCCCATCACTCCATCCTAGGAGCAGCTTGGGCTCTTGGGGGCCCAGATTCAAAGTCCAACTCTGCTACTTCCCAGCCCTGTAGGCAGAGCCCCAGTTTCCCTGTGCATCAAATAGGATGAATAGGATCTACCTCGGCAGAAACTTAAAAAAAGCCGTCTGTGAGGCAAGCACGGGCACCATGTTACTGTTCCACTTTAGCAAATGAAATGCACTCATTTAAAATTTTTAAAATTAATATATTTGCACATAGGTATCCAATATTTGCGTGTATGTGTGTGTAGGGGTCGGGGATACACTTGTGCCATGGTGCTCCTGTGGTGGTCAGAGGACAACTTTCAGGAACTGGTTCCTTTCTACCATGGTGTTTTAATAGCGTCATCCCCAGACCCCCCCTTAGAGCGCACAGACAGAGGGACAGTTGTTAGTCAACCTGAGGTGGAGTATGTGCACAGTGCCGGCTCTCACAGCGTGAGATGGAAATGGTTGTGTTGTTCCTGTTCTTAAGTTCCGGGCACAGGAGAAAGGGGGGACTCTGAGGGTTTAGAACACAGAGTTAGACCCCACAGCCTTCTTTTAAAAGAAGGGGAGCAGGGGGCTGCTAGCTCGAGGTCATCCAGAGTCAGGGGAGCTGGAGAAATCAGGCTCTAACCCAGCCTGCCTGTGATTTTTGCTTCCGATGTCAGGAGGTGCTGGTCCCCGGAGAGAGGGGTTCCTGGCAACTTTCTTTAGCCCCTGGAACAGTGCCTGACACATAGGAGGCACCCAGCTAGGAGTTCGTGAACGAATGAGTGAGTGAGTGGTGAATGAATGAATGAACTGGCAGAAAGACAAGTAATGAGAAAGCGTCTGTGGGACACGGATCACTGATCACCTTGATCTCGGGACCTTCCCTGGAGTGAAGTCTTCCCCCTTCAGATGGCAGTGTTGGGGAGGGGAGAGGAGGCTCCATCCCAGAAGAAGCTGTGCTCTGAGGGATGGAAGTTAGATGGCTAGTAAGCTGTGAGAGGGGCTGAGGAATGGGGGCAGGGATGGCTGCCCTGCCTGCCGAGGGAGGAATGGTACCGTGTCTCTCTCTCTGTGTCGGGGAGATGGAGAAGCGTGTGAGGCTGATGTGCCTGAGGGAGCCCCGAATCACGTTTGCTCAGAGCCTGGGACACCTGGGGGCCTCTGTTGGCAAAGGCCACCTCCGTTCCTCAGAGGCCTGGCAAACTCAGCACTGGCTGTTCTGGATACTGTTGCCATAGAGATGTGGAGCCAAGCTCCTCTGAGAGTGATTAGCCGTGGGGCGTGGCCTGCCCTCAGCATGGTTTGAAGCTGAGGGTGGAGGTGGGATGCGGTTGGGGCAGCAGAGGGATTTGATGAGATACTGTGCAATGTAACAGCCATGGGCATATATGACGTGACTGACACTGGCATTAGGATCTGCAGTTCTGGACTTGATCCCAGTTTCTAACTGGTAGCCCTGGACAAGGAATATGACATCTCGTAGCCTCAGTTACCTCATCTATAAAATGGGTTTGATAGTATTCTTTATTCTAGCTGCTGTGACAGTCATTTGAGCCTGTCTAGGGAAAGCCCTGCCGGGGGAGGCATAGCAAAGCCTCTATAAGTAATTGGTGCCAGGGTAGGGCTTCTGCAGGAATCTGTCCCATAGAACAGCCTGTGTCTGGACCTGCATTTAGAGACTGGTGTGGAGGCTGAGGATTGGTTGGGTTCCTTCCACAGACAGAGGAGAGCAGAAGTCAGGAGTTATGTCATCCTTTGAACATGGGCCTGGAGGCTCTGCCGCAGGCATATCTGAAAAATAAATAATAACAACTTGAATAATTCACAGAATCCGTGTGAATAATTCACCATGGCCTCCCAAGCACCAGGCGATTAGTCACCGCAGACCCAGGCTCCGGTCCTGTCTGCCTCTGGCTGCCCCAAGGGCCCTGGGGAGTGCAGCCTGGCCACAGGGGCAGGGGGTGGATGGAGGACACGTAGGGACACTTGGAGAGCTCTCTGGGGTGCAGCAGTGAGCTAGAGAGATCTGTGAGTTCTATTCTGTCTTGGGGAACCAGAGCGGCTGACCTAGAGAATCTAGAGTGCGTGGGGCTCTCTACAGCTGACCGTGGCAAATTGCCTGTCCTCTTGGGGCTTCATTTTGGAGGCCCGAAGCACAGACAGCCTCTTGTTGTTATTACACTGGCCTCACCAGCCCTCATTGTTCAGTACGAAAAGTGTTCCACCTCCGCAGGGAAGCCAAGCCACACACCTCTCAGCTTTGCGGTAAATGCTGAGGCATCTACAGAGGCCTGTCGTGGGCCTCCTGGGAGTCCAAACAAGGTGGTATCTCTCTGAAGCTTGAGGCTGACCTCTGACACTGTGTCTTGGACACATGGCTCGAATGTTTCAGGTCTCTGTTTCCTCCTCTGTAAAATGGGGATTCAGAAACACCTAGCTCATCACATTATTATTGTTCTGTGGATGAAACGGCGTCATGACCATAAATTGCTCAGTGCAGTCCCTGGCACACAGTAAGTGCTAACAACAGTAAGCTGTTACAGATACTCATTATCTTTCCAAAGATAGTGTGCCGGAGACTCGGGGGTAGGCAGGAGGCTGCTCACGAGATGCAGATGTTCATCTGCAGGCCTAAGAGCTAGGCACAGACTGCTGACCAGCCCTGGGAGGGCTGATCGTGGTGCCTCTATGCTCTTCCCACAGGGTGCTCCACGCAAAACACCTAGTCCCTTGTTTATTCCCTCCTGGGCACTTGCCACGGTTGTAATTATTTCTTTCTTATGTGTTCACCTTTTGATATCTGCCTTTCCTACTGAATTGTGAGCTCTTGGGGATAGGGACCTGCCTGTCATAGTCACATGGTCTTCCCAGGGAATGCCTTAGAATACCTCTGGCACATAGTAGGTGCTTAGTAGTTGTTGATTGAATGAAAGCATTGACCCCTCAAATGGGATGTGATTGTGAAGGGCTGCTGGTGGGTCAGAAGTAATAGGCGTGCAGTTCGGAGAAGGGATGGTGGATCTGGGGCCAGCACCTGTCAGACTGGCTGCTGGTGATGCTGCATGGCTGGGCCAACGCCCTCTCCCTGTCCTTTCCTTGTCTCTCAGGTGAACTTTCCTCAGAGTGAGACACAGTGAACTTAATGGTGGCACAGGGTGGCTGAGCCTTCCCCAGTAATGATTTAATCACTTGTTTAGAATTTCCTGTGGCATTAATGATTATCCCCCCCCTACGAACAGGGGAAATAATTGGCTGCATTCTTGTGGTGAAGGTGCTCCCTGTTAGCTGGAAACTGAGCCTGTTCTGTAACCTTTCCCTCGCACCTGCCTGCCACTCATAAGGTGATGGCGATAAATGAGTTCCTGTGTGCAGAGGAGTTGGGAGGCCACCTGGAGGCTGCAGGGCTTGGTTGGGACCAGACGCTGCCGGGAGAAGGGTGACTGAGAGCTCAGAGACTTTCACTTAGAAACGGAGAATGAGAGAAAGACGCTTGGAGATTGTTCTTAGGCGGAGGAATCCTCAACCTCGATTCATCGCTTCCAGTCCTCTCCAGTTGCCTCAAGTCTCTTTTGCAGAAGCTTTGCATGGTTGTGTGTGCCCAAGTGAGCATCTCTAGAGCAGGGGTTCTCAGAGTTTGGCACCAGACCTGCAGGAGCAACAGGAGCCGGGCTTGGCCCCTCAGCCCCACCAGAATTCTGCCAAATTACAAACCCCCAAGAGTGGAGTCTTGCATCCCCCAAGCTTCCCAGGTGATTCTGATGTTCGAGTTTGGGAAGCCCTTCTGTAACGCATGTGTGCCACGACGTGGGTAGGGGTAGTACTGTGTGTGCGCATGGAAGTGTCTGAGACTTGGGACCTTCATTATCAGAAAAAAAAAAAAAAAGAAAGAAAAAAGCTGCAGCAGTGAAAGCTAGAAAGGCCCAGGCAGAAGCTGGGCCCTTAGATGCCCCAGCCTGCTGCTGGCGGAGAAAGGCTCAGGTCAGCTCCTTCCAGTGGCCATTTGTTCCTGCGTGGCCATCAGATCCTCATATGGGGTGTCTAGGGGTCTGAGGAGGATTACTGCCCTTGGCCAGGCTTTCATAAAGTGAGCCTGAGATAGCGAACACGATCTGCTATGCGCTCCAGCCTCAGCCTTGACATCCTAACATTGACAGAAGGGACTGTATGTTGGCCCCAGTGGTCAAGGGACTGGCAGGTCCTGCCCCTCCTCATGGCGGGTGGCTTGGAGACGGTGAATTTTTAGGTAGTGAGGAGGACTGGGCAGGGATAGGGCCAGCAGAGACTGCTTCTGAGAACACAGACAACTTGGGCCTGTGCATACTTCAGAGAGTGGGAGGGGCCCAGATAAGAGAGACTTAGATGCTCTGAGGGTGACTGTGAAGTGTGAGGGTGCTGGGTCCTGCATGAGAGAGGGAGGGGGGAGTCTGGGGAAGGAAGAGGAGGATGACATTGGTTAAGTGGACAGGAGAAGAGAGGATGCAGGTGGGTACCAGGGGAAGCAGAGGGGGAAGAGGATGAGGGAGGGGAGAGACAAAGGGAAAGGTGAAGGCCATGGCAGGAAGATAATGTGAGGGATGATCCACAGTGTCTGTGGGACACTAGTGGGAGGGAGGTCATGGGGGGGAGCAGGTCCCCCATGGGAGGGGCATGGGGGCCTGTCTCGTGTCTTAGCTTTACTATACACAAGAGGTCCTGGCCTGAAATTCATGAGTCTGGATCTGGTGAGAGAGAGAGCTGCTGATTGAATTTTGTATAATAAATATAACAAATAAATGGAAGGAATATGAACCATAAGGAAAGAGAGAAGGCTTTGCCCCCTCCCCCAAAAAGTTCAGAGGAAGCTACTGACCCAGGACGGGAACCAGATCTGACCCAGAACCAGGGCTCTTCTCAGCCTTGGTCAAAGA